>JAYDZE010016940.1:0-10052 GCA_034509125.1 Monilaria moniliformis
TAGTTAAATTTCCCCCTTTCATCCTTTATTTTAATTAGTTTAGGTTAAGCAATCAATTAAACTCCTTGTGGGATCGACCCCTAAGTACTACTTTAGACACCGTGCTCTTGCGGGTTTTTAGGTATATTTAGGGTTTTTTTACGCTTGAGAGTGATCTTTTGGATTTAATTACACTCTCTAAATTTACGCATCACATTACCCACAATACACGGCCAAATCCACAGCCGAGTTGAACGACAATAGAACAAAGACAAGAAAACAAGAAAAAAAAGAGACTCGGATCTGTAATCATATCTTCACAGCCTTAGATATAGTAAAACAAGAAACACATGGCTAAATTCAAGGTCAATCTAACATAAAACAAGAAACCCACTGCCAAATCCAACAATAATCGAACAAAAACACAACCTCAAATCTAGATCTGGTAATTACATCATATCGGCCATGGAGTGACGACGGCCATGGAGTGGAAGTCTTCCAACGAAATCGGAAGAGAGAGAGGGATAAAGTCTTCGAAGGAAATCGAAATCGAAACTAAAACCGCAAACCACTACTGCCGGCCACCACCACTACCATAGAATCAAAAGAGAGAGGGAAAGAAAATTAGAAAAGACGTTACTCTAGAATCGAGGTTGAAAGAATCGGGCGGAGAGAGAGATATACATAAGCGGGGAGTTTATGGAGATTAAACAGTGAATCGAGACTAAAACACTTGAGCTTCAACACGGGCCGAAGAAATTGGCTACCAAACAAGCAGTGGGGGCAATATCATTTTTATCTTGGCCACTTAAACCAATCTACCAAATATGTCCTAAGTGTTTAAATATAGGATGAGCGAAGAGAATTAGGACATGATAGCATGAATAGCTAGGTAAAGAAAATATATACAAATATTTTTTAGTAAAAAAATTATGGACAGTTATATTTCTTGTTTACTTTTAATATTGTTAAAGCACCATCTTTCTTGATTATGCAAAACAAATTTACAATAAAAAAATATAGATAGTGTAAAATATATAAATTGATAATAATAATTTCATCATCAAGGCCTATTAGCTCAGTTGGTTAGAGCGTCGTGCTAATAACGCGAAGGTCGCAGGTTCGAAACCTGCATGGGCCAATTAATTTTTTTTTACTTTATCTTCCTGACCTCGTTGCAGTTGAGGGTCTCCACTTTTTGAATCCTGCAGTCTACACCTCAGGACCAGACTATTTTCGCGTTTTGTTTAGTATTTGATATTGAGGGCCTCTTATTGGCACCAACAGCAAAATGAAGGGAATTATTAATTTACATAGTTACACACATCTCTATCTCTCTCCATATCGCCATCTCCAACAAAGATCCAAAAATAATGAAGTAAAATCTAGGCATGGGTGTTATTATATCTCATGCGGCGGAAAACACGATATGTAGTTTGGGTGCAACTGCTGATAAAAAGATTTCTACAAATTGTTTGTTCTACTTTAAGGCATGTTTGATAGTTTTATCAGGGCTTATCACGGAGGTTGATTGCTAAGTTTACATATCTCGGTAGCCCGTGTTTTGGGGCAGGCCCGCAAAAGCCCTTGTGTTATCTGCCCTGAACCTTAGATTACATATCGCCCCATTTAGCCCAGATAGGTAATATGTGACAGAGTAAAATATCAGATTAACTTTGTTTTTTCCTCTTTGCCCCTCAAATTCCATTTTCAGAATCTGTAGGACATCGTGGCTGTCGACGGCGAGCTTCTACGGAAGAGTCTTCACGAAGACTAATTTCCGTTGGGTTTCTCGACATCCTTTCGATTTGCAGCTCGGTGGACTTGAGCGCGGGAGAGGGGTTTGGAGATGGGGACGCCTGCACGACGGCGGATTTGTGGCCCCTGGCCTCGAAGGTTAGAAACGACGTCACTTGGGTGGAATTTGGGGGAAGCTTTTTGACTAGTTTGATGAGGAGGGCGTTGGAATTGGAGTTGCGGATGGTGAGGACAGAGCGGAGGGCGTGGTGGAGGAGGGAGAGACCGACAGATAAGGCGATGCCGTTTTCGTTGTTGCCGGAGATGCGGTAATCTTGGAAGAGGAATTCCTTGCTGAATTGAGTGACATGTGGACGCCGTCGGCGGAGATGAGGTTGTGGAGGAAGAAGGCGTGGTCGCGTGTTAGGTAGAGGTGGCAAACCCGTCCTATTTTGTCCAAGGTGGGTAGGATCCGCTTCTCTGGGAGGTTGATGTCGTTGTCTATGAGTAAGGCTTTGAATTTTATCTTTCAATTTTGTTAGTATGAAAAATTGGGGAAGAAGATAAGATTACTTTGATAATTGGCAGACATGATGGAACGCAGTCAAGCTTATATAACTTTACAAATACTTTTCAAAATATAGATAAATAATATTTATTACGACATGAGATTAATTATAATGTTTTCTCCTAAAATAAATTATAAATGTAGTTAAGCTTAATTAACCTTACAAATATTTTCAAAATATAGATAAATAATAATTATTACAAAATTATAACTATCAAATTAAGATAAAAAATAACTATCAACTTTACAAATGACAAGCAGTATCTAGGGACTTATTTGGCATTTTAAATTAGTATTGAGGTTTAAAATGTTCATACACATTTTAATGTCACTTCAAATTAGAGTTATCAAACACAAAGTTGTGGAATATGTCCATTTTATCTACCCTATCAAACACAAATCCAAGATACACTATCTTGTAAAATCAAGATGACATCTCATGATTCTAATCTACTCTTTCCTATCTAATCTACTCTATCAAACATGGCCTTACTCTTCAGGCGTCTCACATCCCAGTTTGTACAGCGACTTATAGAAGCAATAAAATCAAGAGATAATTGTCATTTAAATCATAATTTTGCGTTGATTTTTGGCCAATCCCATAAATATGGATCGTTCGATGTAAGTGAATGAAACAATATTCACAACTTACGGTATCCATTTTTTTTGGTATTACTTTTATGAATCAGTTATACGAAATATTAGGATATCAAAACTCCTATGTTCATACAAATAATAAGGCAAAAATATAACACACACTTTTTCTCGGTCGCTCTCACGTGTCACACATCGTGCTAATATTGTTGTTTAAATTGTGATCCCAAATTATGTATGTGTAATCGTGTAGCTACAGCTCGTCCTGCGGTAGCACGACGCAATTGTATGAGGCGGTTGACAAAAAAGATCATATTTACGACACGTACTTTGATAACTTCAATGGGACGATGAGGAAAACAATGGCAGAGGAAGATGACAGCGGCGGCGGCGATCAATTCCACTGTCGAAGCCACCGGCAAATTCTTCATTATGTCTGATCCCACAAGTTATGCTTTCTGAATCCGCCATTGATATATAAATTCATGGACACTTGAATATATATATATATATATAAGAATAATTAATTTTGTAATATGTAATTTAATTGCTTGATAACATATTGTCAAATTCAGAAACAAAATTTTAGGAAAAGTTATTTTTGGTAAATGATTTTCTTTTATATATAGAAATAGATTCATCTCCCTCTGTCACAATCATGATGCTCTTAAATTATATCATCATTTTTTTTGTAGAGTGAACTACAAAAAATGTAATTATTCTAAGGGAGTCACATATTTGCGGTACCTAAACTAAAATATTGACATTTACTGTATCTATACTAAAGCATAATATCATTCGAGGTACTCTTTCACTTTTTTGCAAATTTTCAGACGAAAATGCCCCAAGCCCGTGTGAGGGCATTTCAGTCATTTTCTATCTTTCTCTCTCATTTTTCTTTTCAATCAGACACTCTCTCAATTTTCGTCCAGCATAAGTATTGGAGAGAGAGAGAGAGAGAGAGAGAGAGAGAGAGAGAGAGAGAGAGAGAGAGAGAGAGAGAGGCGAGAGGAGAGAAGAAAGATAGAAAATGACTAAAATGCTCTCACATGGGTTTGGGGCACTTTCGTCCGAAAATTTTGCAAAAAATGAAAAAGTAAATCAAAAAATATTATGTCTTAGTATAGATAACGCAAATGTCATTATTTTAGTTTAGGTATCGCAAAGATGTGACCACTTTAAAATAGTTATCTTTTTTATAGTTCAATTTTTATTTTTTTTAATGGAAGATCTATAAAATTGACAACGAGTGAATTAATATCTCAAAGATATGAATCCGTATGACATTGATGCTCTGAGTTTCTCAAAGTTGAATTGTCTAGCGCTCTTTTCCTTTTTTTGAATGGTAAATGAGCACGTCTGCTTCTTTGCCTATTATAGTATATATTTTCAACGTGTTCTGTAAACTAATATACAAATTTTCTAACGAAATATAAATGCAACTTTTTTCTCGTAAAAATTAATGATTAATTACACTTTGTGAATCGAGTTTTTTTATCAGCCAAGTTGAAAAAATATACAATCATAAAAGGTTCTGGATGAAACCATGACCTACTTAAAATTTTGCACATATGGCACATGCAATTTTTCGATGAACTTGGCCATTTTGTCATAAAGTTGTAAATATGGCATTACTCAAATTTTTTGACAGTCCAATTCATCTTTCAGCAAGTGATTAAAAAATTTGTTACATGCCAATTTGTTACTATAAATTATTATGGTGTTTTGGTAATTTCATATGAGTTGATGTAGTTAGGGGTGGCGAATCGGGTACCGCGGGTACCCGACCAAAAAATGGGGTACCCGAACCCGAAAATCACAAAATCATAGCACCTGATCCCGATCCGAAGGCATTTTCGGTATCCCGAATACCCGATTCGGATACCCGAACCCGAGTATTCAGATACCCGATTATCCGATTTCATTTTTTCTTATAGACTTTATGCAAATAAAATATAAATAAATAAATATAGACTTCATGCAAATAAAATATAAATAAATAAATATGTCAACTAAAAACCTTGCATCTATTAGTTCTTTTATTTTTTGAAAATTTATATATATATTCATATATATTCAAGAACATGTCCTTTTATTTTCCAATAGAAATAATTAAAGATTTGCTTTTTTACGAATATTATAAATCTAAAGATTTTATTTGGTTTCTTTTGTTTCTTTCTAAAATTTTATCTAATCGTGAAATATACAAAAACACATAATTAATATACATATTTTACAAATAAAATACAAAGAGCATTTTCACAATTCAATTTAATCGGGTAATCAATCGGGTATACCCGATAACCGATCGGATACCCGATACCCGACGGGTATCGGATCGGGATCGGGTAGACCCGAATACCCGAACCCGTTTTGGCACCCCTAGATGTAGTTATGGAAGTACCCTATTTTAGGGGAGTGAGAAATGGGCAATGGGCCATTCATAGTGGGGAGGAATCTTGAAATTGGACCTTCACCTAAATAACCTATATTTCTAGCCCAAAAAGTGCATTGGATCATAGCTTAAAGGAAAATTAGTTTTATTTATAAAAAAATATGTTCATTTCATTTTCTAAGGGTTTTTTTTCTTTTAGATTTGCTTTTGCTCCATCATTGTAATTGGTCTCATTTTTAAATTTGTAATGGTAATAATGTTGATTGGTTGACCAAGAGCTTCCATCTCAATTTATTCCCTAAATTTTCAATGATGTTTGTTTATTTTCATTTCTTTCTAAGAAAATATGGTTGGTTGACTCCCTTCTTATTGACCTCCTTCTAGTTCTAGTAAGGGCGGTAATTCTTTAATATGTTCGCGAGTATATAGAAATTAGAAACCAGAATATAATTTTGAAAAAGAATGCGAGATTATAATTAGGGCTGGCAAATCGTGCGGATTGGGTTGTTATCGGGTCGACCTGATAACGACTCAACCCGATAAGGTCAAACCCGAACACGACCTGTTAAGAAAATCCTCAATCCGAACACGAACCCGACCTGCTACATTCAAACCCGAACACGACCCGCACACGATACGAACCTGTTAACCACACGAATCTATTCGTGTTGACATACGAACCTGTTAACAACACGAACCTATTCGTGTTGACACGACACGCTAACAACACGATAAGGACACGAAACTATTAGTGACACGATAACGACACGAACCTGTTAGCAAACACGATAATAACACGAAACGATTCATACATGATTTTACACGATTGAAACCAGATAACAAATCTAGTAATTATAATCCACTTAAATAGGCGACGGTTACAAAATAACTAACAAGCAACCTCGAATCAAATATAAAGAAACACATCAACTGATTCAACATAATATCAATAAAATCCATACATTCAACATTCAAGTTTCATAATCCTTGACATAATCATCAACAAAATCCTCAACAAAAGAATTAAGTACTAACTCTCGTCTCTCTCTATACAACTAAGAGTAAGTACTAACTCTCGTCTCTCTCTATACAAAAAAAAAAGAATTAATATAATTAATATAATATATTAATTATTAATTTATTAACAGGTTACCTGCATCCAACCCGCATCCGATCCGAACACGACACGAAATTATTGGGTCCTTATTGGGTCGACGCGATAAGGACCCGAAGTTATCGTATCGTGTCACTGACCCATTAATTTCGTGCAGATTCGTGTCGTATTTTCGTGTCGTGCTGAAAATTGCCAGCCCTATATATAGCTATTGAAAAACTCAAATTCGATTATTTAATGATAATTGTGTTATGAATTAACTGTAGGACATTAATGATACATTCTCAGATGTCGAGAGAGATCACTGCAACATTCAAGCGCGTCCCAAATTTGACTGGTTTCAGCTAGGGATTGACACCGAAGAAGATCAAGGATGAGTATTTTGAGGAATTTCGAGTAAGTAATAAAAAATAAAAAAATTGTTTTGATAAAATTATAATATTTATTTCTTTTATAGAAATCATTTTTCTAGTCTTCCGAATGGGAGAGTGAGGTGCGGTCTTTTTGGGGCAACAGGGCTGCAATTAGATTCTCCGGCTTCATTGGCGATATAAAAAAGAAGATGACGCTGAATCGAGGGAGGCCGGGTTATGTGCTGGAAAAAATGTGGAATGGATTAATCACGTACTGGAGTAAACCATAAGTCATTGCAAAGGCAGAAATTGCAAGAAAGGCCAGATATTCAGCGCCAGATGGACCTGGCACTGGAACTAGCAAGCATCGGGGAGGCTCTGTGTCTGTCCCAGTTAGAGCTAAGAAAATGGTAAGTGTTATATTCTTAATTTAATTTATTACTTATGTTAATGTTTGTATTATTATATTTTGATAAATAGGCGGCGGAAATCGGGATCTCCATTAGCGAGTGTGCATATGACTCGTTTCGGGCACTAAATATGAACAAGGACGGAGAATACACATATAAGAAGGTTGCAGATATAGATGCGAGTTATATTCAATTGTTTATTGATATATTCAATGTTTATTCATATAACATTTATTGTAATTCTTATTAATTAGGCTAAGGTGAGGGAAATTGCTGCGAATAAGGACGATGACACCAATCTTAATGACTATTTATCAATGATGTTATGGGAGGCTGGCTCGACAAAAAAAAGAGGATGATCGGAATAGGAATCATGAGCCCGAGTCTCGTAGAAAGCTCTGCCTCCACACAGAGTTCAGGAGTGACCAGTCGGTAATCCGAAGTCGAGTGGCAGACTGAGATGCGCCGGGAAATCAAGTCTGAATTAGAGTTTAGATGCGCATGGAAATTCAGTCTAAGCGCGAGCAAAGATTGAAGTTGGAGGAGGATTGACGAACACTTTAAGATCAAACTATTTGGTTGGTTCTACCAAAATTTTGATCGGATAAAGTTCAGTGAATATTGAAGAAAGTATGTTATCAAGTCTGTGTGAAAATGGAACCAAAATGCTGTTAAAAGCGACCAAAATCCGGGAAAAAACGATTATAACTACCATGTACCCGGCCGGGTAGAATTCTGCCAGAGAACCACCCGGCCGGGTGTAAGTCTCTGGACAGAATTTTCCACTGCACCCGCCCGGGTAGAGCCTTGCCAGAGTCCCACCCGGCCGGGTGGAACTCTCTGGTCTCTACGGCGAGGGGCACCCGCCCGGGTGGAGTCCTGCCAGAGTCCCACCCGGCCGGGTGGAACTCTCTGGACTCCCTGTCGTGCTCCACCCGGCCGGGTGGACATGTGCCACCAACTTACCCGGCCGGGTAGAGATCTCTGGAATCCACGGAGCATTCCACGCGGCCGGGTGGCTAATTTCCACATGCCTACCCGGCCGGGTGACTCCTTTTGGATCCGAATTTTGTTCAAACTCGAATGAGTTTTTCACCATAGCAATGTAGTGGACCCCTTGGACCCCGCCAGGGGCTGCCGCCCCTTGGACCCCCGGACCCCCGTCCTTAGAGGCGAACCTCTAAGATCATAACACATTCATATAAGCGTGCACTCCGCACTTCCGAACTTATATGAAGTGTTGTTATGACGATCGGTCACTTCAGTTAATCCGATTACACTAAAATAACCAACAGTTGTCAATTTTTTATCGTTCTATTTTATAATACCAACTTAATTTTTTTGGTGATACATGTCATCATAGTTTGTCTAGAATTTTAGTTCGGGCTATGAAATGAACTATAAACTTAAGTTTAGGCTATATTTGTAATTATTATAACTTCAGACAGTAAAATCACCATAGATTCAATAAAGCATCTAAAACATCCCAAAATAAATACGTTTGAGCTAATGCATGTAAAAAGGGAGTACCTATTAACATTTAAATACTAACATCATTCTAGTAACAGAATCCGCTTGATGTATGGATTTAATGTGGATTGATTCAAAATCATGTTGTTTGCTTAAGAGACGCAACTAACATTTTGATAATGACAATCACGTCGAGAAGCAGGAATCGTAAAGAAAGATCACTGGTTTCTTCCACCTTCTATATTATTTTGAAAATTTTGTCGTGATTATTGATACTTATGGGAGAAGGTTCTACACATGAGAAAAAATAAAAAAATAAATAAAACAAGTGGCATTTCTCTCGATTATTCCCAAATCCAAGTTTTTTAATTTAATTAGTTGTCATGGCGAGAAGGCATTTGTAATACAAGAAAAATTGACCAATGACAAGATCATATATTTCCCTATTTCATCATGTACACCTAAATTGATTCTGACAGATTTTCTTTTCATCCATATTATTGGTGAACAAAATGGAGTTGATAATCGATTGGCCAAATTTATACAATATCAAACTAGAATCATCCAGCATTAAATTGGATATATTCATCGACCTAAAATTGGTTATATGAGATCTCTACCTAATAAATGGATGGGACATTAGAAAGTAGAAAAGTTTAAATGAATGGATGGAAATTTGGTTGCTCTAACCAATCGCAGCATTTAGATATTTTTCATTAACAATAAGTTAATTTCAATTAGTTGATTCATTATTTTTTTTTTTGATGAAAATGAAAATGCTCGAATCATAGGGGTGGTGAGCAAAACATCCAGTCTAAAAACAACAAACAAAAAAGAAACTAGAGCACCTAATCAGCAAGACAACAAGTTCAGAAACAACAACAAGCCAAGGATAAGTAAAGACTCTCAGCAAATAATAAAAACTCAGCAAACTTAAGACGACAATCAGCCTCTAGGAGACAAGCACCAATGGAAAGCCAACTTACCGACACTAATCACAATAAGCGTCTACTTTCTGTACTCTTGGAGGCCCTCCATCTTCTGATTTCGTCAAAATTTTCGAGCATCTGTCCCGGGGAGAAGGGAAATTCCGGACACCATCCTTTTACCCATGTACCAAGGCGTCGAAATAGTTGTTTCTTCTCAAATTCCCAGTTAGGCTTGAAATTTTGGAACGCAACCTTGTTTCGAATATCCCATAATGACCACGAGATGACATAGAACCAGGGGCGTATTGAGTAAGGAACAAGGGGGTACAACTGTACCCCCAAATTTTTTAATAGTATTAATATTATTATTATTGAAATTATATAATAATGTTATTAAGTGTAATAATGTATCCCCAACTTAAAATCCCTAATTCTAATTCCCCTAATTTTCTTACCGGCGACGACTGTCCAACTCAAGGACTGACGACGACTCATCCGAATTC
>JAYDZE010016951.1:0-10052 GCA_034509125.1 Monilaria moniliformis
AAACCGAACCAAATTTTAAATTTCGGTTTGGTTCGGTTCGGATATTCGGATTTCGGGTATTTTGCTCACCCCTAGTTGGAACTTATGAACCCTTTCTAGTGGGGTAATGACAGCGACAGAGACAATGGCATCAAATGAAGACGTGTAATTGTTACTACTTAATTTTTATTATAGTTAATTAAATAAAGTTATATATTTTGAAACTCACATAAAAATTTAAGAAGTCATTCTTATTCATGTTGTAACAAAATGCAAAAAAAAAAAGTTAAATTATATTTTTTCGTCCCTAAAAAATTATCCATTTTTGTTATTTAATGTCTAAAAAATACTTTCTTTTTATTTATAGATATTACTCACAACATATTATCAAAGTATATATATATATACTTATATATTGGGACACACTAGGGTCAAACCATCTCTTATATTCAAACTAAGATTGATTTTGATCCGTTGGATCTCGTAATCTATGACCCAGATTCAATAAAAACGCACTTCAGTATAATTTATTCAAATATTCATCATAAGGGTATTTGGGGAAACAGAAAAATATCTCCAAAGATATTTATCTATCATATGTGGCTCGATTATCTTTGTTCAATATATAACATCCGAAAAATCAGTATATAAATTCTGAAAAATCATTATATAGCTTAATCCGGATCAGTATAAGATATCAACGTTAAGATATTTAAAAAATCATTATATAGCTTAATCATCATAGTCATAAAATATAATTAATATAACTTTAAATAACAATCAACATAATTAAATAAGTAAATCACCATAGTTTCACCAAGTAATCAACATAGTGTTATAATATAATCATCATAGTAATAAAATATAATTAATATAACTTTAAATAATAATTAGTATAGTTAAACATGCAAATCAGCATATGCTTTACCAAGCAATCAACATAGCATTACAATATAATCATAAAATATAATTAATATAACTTTAAATAACAATCAACATAGTTAAACAAGTAATCAACATAACTTTACCAATCAATCATCATAGCATTACAGTATAATCATTGTAGTCATAAAATGTAATTAATATAAATTTAAACAATGATCAACATAGTCAACCAAATAAATCAGCATAACTTTACATTACAATCATTTTAGTCATAAAATATACTTAATATAACTTTAAACAACAATCAACATAGCTAAACAAGTAAATCAACATAGCATTACCAAACAATCAGCATAACTTTACAGTATAATCATTATAGTCATAAAATATAATTAATATAACTTTAAACATAATCAGCATAGTTAAATAAGTAAATCAGCACAGCTTTACCAAACAATCAATATAACTTTACCAAACAATCATTATAGTGTTACATGATTATGCTGATAGTTATAACAATCACATTTTTTTTTCTTCATGTGAACATATGCAATTAATATTTCGTTAGAATCCTTACAAAATTTCCCTTAATTTGATATATGTAGTGTGAAAAAATAATTTAAATCGATAGAGTTATGTGGAATTCAAAGTTATTAAATATTGTAGCGAAAAATGTTTATGAAAATCGCATAATTCTAACGGAAAATTAGGGATTTACCATAACTGAAACATACTGAATGATAATAATACTCTTGTTTGCTGTAATTAGGTAATATATGCGATGTCATGTGGCTTAATCTCATATGTTATATAATTACATCTTACGGTCCACATTTGATCTTGATTTGGATATAAGGAATGATTCTGAATATATATATATATATATATATTACACTTGTTCCATTTAACTTCGTAAGAAATAAAAAATTCTAAAAAACCAAAAAAGCTTTATTTTGGGAGTCCTATGGAATTGTATGCACAAGTTGAGTGGATCCATGAAGCAAATCAAATATAGGTCTCGTGGATTTAGTTGAGCATATATTATCAACTCAAAATGTTATATATAAACAAATTGAAGTGGCATATTGTTTGTAAGTAGTAAAAAAAACATGCAAGCATATAAATAATCAACTAACCATATTATTGATGTTTATTAATTATCATAATTGACTTAAGCATTGTATTGAGCTCTCAACATGTATTGATGTTCAAACTGAAATTAGTTATAATCTTTGATCAATTAGATGTGATGTTTGAATTAATTTTAATATGGATATGGACAATTAATCACAGAAACTGCAAACAAAATATGTAAACACGCAACTAATTATGTTTTGCAAATATTGAAGTCGTGCCATAATAAAAAGTAAACTAATTTACCAATTTAATTATCCCAACCATAATCAACTAATACTAACTATACATTAACAAGAAATGCATAGATTAAGTGATGCCTATATAGAATAAAAATTTAATGTTGCCCTCTTAAAGAAGGGGTACTGACTCGGACTACCCAACCATCCCCGGAAGAACAAATAAATAGCTAAATAGAACTAAAAAAGGTAAAAAAGAAAAAATGTTAATTGAAATGTAAATTTTGCCGGTCTACATGTGACGTAGTCTGTCTTGCCCAGCTCCCATGTTTGTGTCTCCATCAAAATGGAAAATTCAAATAGAATTTATGATTTTTCAGTTTGGTAGTGGAACTGGAATTAATAGGGATAGTGCATTGAAAACAATTTCGTCTGCCTTTGACCACCTTGGGTGACACACACAAATAATGTTTCGAGGAGTCATGCCAAATTCCATTGCTCAATATTTTATAGGCAACTATAATATTATATAATTCGAAAACATTAAGTTTGAGTATATTTAATGGTTCAATTTGAATATTTTAAGTCAAATTACTATGCTCGCTATGGTAAGATGTGACGATATAGATTCTTATCAATAATTTTATCATTATTATTATTATTGGTATTTTTATTGGAAAAGTTATCTAACTCACTATTATTATATATTAGCTATATAATGTGCCACCTTACTCAGAAATTAAATATTCTTATACTTGTACTGGTGGTAAAAAAAAAATTTGTATCAAGTTAAAAATAACACCCCTAAGTTTAGATGTTACCCCTTTTCTTGATTATGATAAATTAATGAATAATACTGTACATAGTGTGTATTATATAAAGACTAGGATTTAATCCCTTGAAATTTGACTAAAAATCCATTTACATTAAGATTTATTATCACTTTATATTATTTTTATGGTCATAACATATGAAATAAATTGTTTTGCGTCGGCCGTCCACTACCACCGGGCACATACACTTCCGCCGGCGGTTGGGGCAACCATGGACTGCCTCGACGGGGGAGAGAGAGAGTAGAGAGAGGCCGTAGAGAGTGAGAGAGTAAAGAGAAAAAGGGCATAACCTGGAAGTTTAGGCCAAACAGTAAACGTGCAATTGTGTATCTGAACAAAATCCAACGAAATGGCGCCGTTTTGGCCGAAAATGAAGCAGGCCGCAATTAAATTTGCTCGGCCCGACGAGTCGAGTTAAATTTTATTAGATCTACCAAACACCTTCAAATCACTGTTGGGCCAAGTTATTTTATCTATTTTACCCCTTATCCAATCTAGTAAACTGGGTCTAAGAAGACAGGAAAAGGGGAGAAGGGAGAATAACTCTTACCTTACAAATTACAATGTCACTTAGCCCACCAGTTGCCCTCATGCAAGACCATAGATCATAGTCATGTCGCATGGACCACATTTTTTGGTCCTATATCTTTGTGGTAACAATATACTATTATTACTAAATGTTTCAGTTTCTTTAATTTCTGCGGTCTATTACTTATATATTATAAACCTTTTAAGTTTTATAGTGAAAATTCAACAAAATAATATTGTACCATTAAGTTTGGGTAAACTGTCACGTTAAATTAATCTTACTTTTATTATCAAACATGCATTCATGTTACTACTTATGTTTCATTTAGTTAATACATAGTACTTAATACACATATGTCATATGCATTGATAATAGCAAAATGTATAGTAAATGGGTGTCGGAATGATCATTGTCAGCCGCAGCTAGGATAAATTTTTGGGATAATTGCCATTTAAATCATAACTTTTCGTTGATTTCTAGTCAATCTCATAACTTTTGAAACTGAAACATAAAATCATAACTTTTGATATTTTCTCAATTATCCTACAGATCAAAAATTCGCTGAAATTGGTGGTTACATGTCGGTCGGAATTCAACGTAAAGTTATGATTTAAATGACAATTATTTCAACGACATCATTTTGAAGAACAAATGTTATGTCCACGTCGGAAATTCCGCCTGACACGTCACCACCAATTTCACTGGAATTTTGATATGTGTGATAATTGAGAAAATGTCAAAAGTTATAATTTTATGTTGCAGTTTAAAAGTTATGAAATTAACAAAAAATCAACAAAAAGTTATGACTTAAATGACAATTATCACTAAATTTTTTAATTCATGAATCTCTTATCATTTTCAAAGTTGATTTATTAGTTTAGTTATACTTTGTATACTAGACAATTTATATTCAAATTCGCAAAATATTTAAACATTTCAGATTACTTTATGTGGAATATGATAGAATATAAATGTGTGACAACTGACAATTGATTGGAAGCATGACTTTGATATAATGATGGTCAGTTTGTGGCGTGAGTTCATGCCCTTTGATTATGGCACGGCATGCGAACCCCAAATTAGAGTAAATTGCAAAAATTACTATATATATAGCCATAAGAGACGATTGAGATTTTTCTTTTACAGAATTGTCATTATCGATAAATTATAGACATAGTTGCATAAATAGTACTGCAAGTCCTGCCATTTTACATTATTGAACTCTCCTATTTAATTTATACTGTATTTCAATTTATATTTTACATGTTACAATTAAATTAAATGTACGTTGTTTTTTAGTATAAATACGAATTTCATGAATGTGCAGTAGGATTATTCCATTTCAAACGCTGCGTGGACAAACTTTAAGAAAAAATAAGTGTTAGTACTGCAACAAATTAAAAAATTTAAAAAAAATTATGAAATATTATTATTACCTTTACAATTGTACTCTTTACGGTAATTTTACCAAACATCACAGCTTGGTTAAGGTAAGTAGGTGGTCATTGATTATGCGTGCTTCTATTTCATTGGTGATATGATATTGACTGAACCAACTTTATTGTCGACAGTGATCAATCGGTTTGGTAAAACTATATCATATAATTAGTATTATGTATCCCAAAAGTCCATTAACTGGATTATTATTATTATTATTATTATTATTATTATTATTATTATTATTATTATTATTATTATTATTATTATTATTATTATTAATGGTTCCCCATTTACCCCGTGGTGACTCGAGCCTCCGACCTATTGGTTGCAGGAGAAACGTCTTACCAACTAAGCTACGCTTCATCGTCATTTCATAATAACAACTTCTGTATCCTTCAAATTAATCCACGACCAAATTAGGAACTTCGACTACAACTTTTGGCACATTTTTTTTCCCAAATAATCTTCAAAGTAAGAAACACACAGTAGAAAATACCAAAAAACACAACCCAAAAACCCCATTATACAAAAAAAAAAAACAATTAATTAATAATGTCCTTACGAGCCAAAACCATTCTACTCAAGGGACTAGGACCAATCTTTGTAATCCTCAACCCACTCCTCTTCCTAATAACTTCCATTTCATTCCTTCGCCTCGTGGCTTCTTCATCAACTACAAATCTCCTCATCAACACATCATCCGTCAACGATTTCCCTCTAAATATCCTCCTCCCTTCCACGCTCATCCTCGCAGTTGCCGGCGTCGACGACATCGACCGCGATCTGGCGTAGCTGAAGCTCGGCCGCCTCGGAGCCACCACGCTCGCCTGAAAAACCTCCGTGTAGGAGGAGGAGATGGGTGCGCAAAGGCAAACGTGGCTGAACGACGACGACGCCGCCGCTCTCGTCGACGTGCATTTCCTTAGCTTTCTCGAGGTAGTTGTCATTTGATGGTTAGGCTCTCTGGTCTTCCAAAGAGTCATGTTTTTTATGGGGAGCTCGATTGGTTTTGAGAGGGCTTTCCATAACGTGGTTGCCTCTATTGCTCTTTGATACCAACGCCTCCTATAATAGAGATGCTGTACTTTTCATTTTCATATTTTTTTCTTATACAAAATCATTAAATTTACATTAAATCAAAGTAAAATATATTAATATTGTTCCTTTATTTGAAAATTATATGATCTTAGACATAAGAGAGAAAATAAATTGGGAAAATCTAAAGAAATGTGGTAATGTGAATTAGAAATAATTTGTGTTTACAATACGGCGTGTGACATATGAGAAATTGAAATTCAAAAACACGTGTTACTCGGCTATAAAGATATAATTATCATAAAGAATGAAGTGTTGACATTAATATAAAACACTATTATCATCATCATATCTGGCACGCAAGCACTACTATTAGTATACATACATGTGTGTGCTGTCGTCAGTTGGGACTCGGAGAATGATCACAATCAGAGCTATTAGAACTATTTATTTATATATATTCTTCTTTTAATTGGATTATGTAATTGTTTATATTTTACCATAATATGAAAGATGCAGTCATGCCAATATTTCATCCCCCCACTCAATTAAAAAGTAAAAGATAAAGATAAATGATCAACTCATGAAAAATGAATGTTGGCTCAATCAAGGTCAATAACGTTTTCTGTAGAATAGTGAAGTTCATAATTTTGACTTGAAAAAGTTCATAATTGGGAATGAAGTCTTCCTTGAATCCAAACATAAGTCACACGCAAAAATGAAATTAATGTGAGCCTATGCTAACTGCTAACTTAACCAAGTGATAATTATTATGCAAGCAACGTACAAGACATAGGAAATATTAATAATCTTTTTGGACCATAACCCTTTTATGGTTCCAACTAATGGCCCAATTAACCAATGCAATCTATCAAATAACAAACACATAATATTCATTATAAATAAGCTAATAGTCACATGTCGCGATCAACGCTCACGTCACGTTTAGTCTATATCAGCATATTCTTTTCAAATTACATCAAATCGAAGCTTCATTTATTTTTTTTCTTTAACATTAAATAATGACTTGAATGAATAGGTCGAGCTTTGATTTTTACACAACTTATAAAAAAAATTACGCTAATAACAATTTCAAAGGTATTAGAATAAAAATAAATGTATAAAATAATAATGATTACATAAACTAAACATGAGTTGTGGTCATGGAAAGTGACTAACATATCATTAATTTCTACATATAATTGTATCAGAAAATAAACTCATATATATATTGACAGAGTTACAGATACTTATAGAAACTCTATAAATTAATTCCCTTTAAGTAAGTAATTATACATTCGATCTATAATTTTTTAAGATTATTAAATTAATACTCATTGATGAGGAATTTTGGCATTGTGAGATTGCAACTCTAATGGGCCAAACTGAATTAAAAACATAGTTACATAGGAACAATTAAGCCTAAAAAATTATTTTACCAATTAACGCCATCTTGGCCCAAGAAATTTGTCTAATGGTTCAAGTTAATTATTTGAACTAGGTAAATTATATATTTATATTGAATTAAACTCTCGATAATCTTGTGAATAGTGAAGTCCTGAACTACTTAATAGGAGCAGGATCTAAATCAGAAAAGATGAACATTTTATTCCCATTTAAGAGGAAAACCTATGTGAGATTGAATAAATGGTGAGTGAGTTATTACATAATATTGGATACTTGAAAATTGAAACAAAATAAATTAGTTCGTAGTGAAGAATGTCATTCAAGTCGAGTTATTCATAATGTTGTAGGTTCTAATCAATGCATTAATTCTGCTTGCATATGTAATATATCCGATTTTCATGGCATTATCATTTTGAAATATGTCTTCCTCAACATCTACATCTCTTTTGTGTGTGTGTGTGTGTGTGTGTGAGAGAGAGAGAGAGAGAGAGAGAGAGAGAGAGAGAGAGAGAGAGAGAGGTCTCACCTTGTGTGGGAGTTCTTTGGATCTTGCATGAAAAATGAGATAGGTATTGAGAGAGAGAGAGATGGAGAAAGTGAGATGGTCATTGGAGGAGAAGAGCAATGAATGATTTGATTGAGTGATGAAACTTTAATATTTGTGACTCAAAAAATATGTAAGCAAATGGTAAGTTCTTATTTTAAATTTTTATTTTTGGATTTGATCTGCTTTTCTTTATCACTTTTTGCTTTGGCAGAATGATTCCGACTAATTGAGTAAGAAAGAGTAAAGATATTCAAACTTGAAAGATAAAGTAAATCTGTGCTTTTCAATTATTTACCAATTTCGCCTTCAAAATATCCATATCTTATTTTCTATTCTAAAGTTGCATTAAGTTGCCACATTGTAGCAAAAATGGAAACGTTAGGGCATTGGCAATGTAGATTTTGTGCGCACTACACACTGTGCGCAGAGGCGGGGAGCACGGCATTGGAGGTGACTAAGCACGCCGTGTTTACATGCGGCCGCGTGTAAAAGCACAGTGGCGCATTACACGCGTCTGTTCTGTAGACGCGTCTTCCTCAACCAATGGTTGTGGCGCATGCATGACACGCCGGACGGGTGTGGTTGGACTAAATTCTAGCTGTTGATGGAAAATAGAATTTAAATGAGGAAAATAAATATCGAAATGATTTAAGGGCTACATTGTATAAGACTTGGACACTTTTACTCTACTACATTCAACTATTTATATCACTACAAAAAAGGGCGTTTAACGAACACCTTGATGCTCGCTAAATAGGCAAAAGTGCTTGGTAACATAGAATTATCGAGTACTTACCGAGTACCGAAAGTGCTCGGCATAAGGCTCATCGATAATTACCGAACACTCTTGGTGCTCGATAAATGAGCACGTAGTCAGATACTATTACATTAGCTTGGACAAACCCACACACACATAAAATAACATTAACAACAAATCCTATTGAAACCGACAAGAAAATTGATGTGGAGCTTTTAGTGATATAACATGAATGCAAAACATGAGATTTATATTTTCCTAAGAATAAATAGCATTCAAAATCAGACAGAAAAATCTACATGATTTAATTATTTCTAACTCCAAAATACAAGCAAAAAGCCACAAAACTCCATCTTGATGCTTTCCTTAACTCCAATCTTCGAAAATTTTAGATCCAGCAAAAAGCCACAAAAACTCTATGTTAATACTTTCTTTAACTCAAGTCTTCGAAATTGATAGGAACTGCAAGAAAATAAAAATTATTTACCTTATTAACCATTTTAACACTAAGTTTAACAAGAAGAATGCAACTGTACCTGGTAAACTACATCTGCATCTATCCATTTCAATAAATGTGCATGAACATCTTTCTTGTTAGAACATTGGGAGGATGAGTGTAATGCAACATATAGTTCTTTTGCATGGTCTATCCAAGATGTCAAAAAAGCTGCAGTAGAACAACAGAGCTTGCCACCCACACTCTGACCTGAATAGACCACCTCAAATCCTTAAGCCAGTTAGAAACAAATAATTGTTCACCTTAAAGAGTATACAAAAAGCTATACTGTACATCTCCATGTTTGCAAAGATGATTTCTAATGAAATTTATTACATCCGAGCTGCAAATAATGAAAAGAAACCTAAATAAGCTTATAGTGCTGAAGAAAGTAAGCGAGCATTAAAATAGATAAAGATGGCATGGCCTTTGTTTCACCTGCTCATGTTATCCCACAAGCCGTGAAACAATACTACAATCTCAACATCTGGTCCGAGACTAACTCGTTTTTCTTACTCTTGAATCGTATGTCACCGATGACAAGCACTCAAAAAACCAAAAATCCATGAAATTTGAGATAAATTACCAAGTATTTCATAAAGAGAAATAAAATTGGAAAAAATTGTAGATCCACAAAATAACTCAGCATCAACATTAACTGTTAGAGGTTCGAGGCATATGTGGTTCAAGGAAGTGCTCGCCGACATCATGTATGCATTCATTATATTGTACAACATGATAAGCGAGCACAACGGAGAAGACGCCCCTAATTAGGAAGACGAAGGCACGGCTGACGCCTCGGCATACTCAACAGTCAACATCATGCGACAA
>JAYDZE010016962.1:0-10050 GCA_034509125.1 Monilaria moniliformis
AGCCTATAATGCAAAAGACCTAGACTTGCTTGCTCGATTATAATCACAGATTATATTTGCTCAGAATATAATCACTATATTGTAAAGGGCAAACCATGTAACAATAATATCTCTTCACAAGTGGTAGAGAATGATAGTCCTTAGAGTTATTAATACATAAGCAGCTCATAAAGCATGCTTTCTAGTATATAACCCCAACATGAGGTACCATCCTTTCGGCCCACTTTATTAACAATGCTATCAGTTTGGCCCGCCTCCAAGAGGTAAAGTTAGCTGAACTCGGAAAATCATGCTTAGGAGCATTCATTCTTGGGACAAAAAACCTACTGGATCTGGTCTTTTATCCACACCTTCCTTCGGCCCAACTAAATCTAACCCAGACCTAGCCAAACAAAACATAACCTGCGATTATCGCTTGACCCATGCCGAGGCCCAACGTCGAAAGGAACATGGTTCATGTTTCTATTGTGATGACAAATTTGAACATGGGCACATATGTAACATGCCACAACTAATCTGGCTTGATGATTCTTACTCTAGTGACAATGAAGAATCGCCCTCTCGACCATGTGATACAAATTATGCTGACTACACCTTCTAGTTTGTCCAAGGTACGCAAATAATTTCTTGGACCAAAATTAATGGTGAAAGTCCACAACCAATTCAGTTAAGTTCCTTAAGGAGAAGCCATGAAGTTGGGACAATAGCTGAATTCTTTGGGTTGAAGATCCAATTCCAATCTGACACCGCACTAATTCCCCTCTTTTGCACCCATGCTTCAATAATTTTAGATGGTATTCACTAAAGTTTTAGGGTTGCCACTGAACCGAGACAATGATCATGCTACACATTTGCCTTCAGATGCTGCTCTTATTAATGTAAAACTGTATCAGTATCCATATTATTATAAGCATGAGATTGAGAAGCAAGTGACTAAGATGCTCTGTGAAGGCATAATCCGGCTGAGCACTAGTCCATTTTCCTCTTCTGCGTTATTGGTTAGAAAGAAATACGACACTTGGCAATTTTGCGTTGATTACCGAGCACTCAATGCTATTACTATCCGAGACCGATTTCCGATACCAATAGTTGATGAGCTTTTGGATGAACTTTTTGGAGCTAAGGTATTCTCAAAACTGGATTTACTTGCCGGATTTAATCAAATCTGAGTTCGACCAGAAGATATTGCTAAAACAGCCTTCCGTACCCACGGGTACGTTATGAATTCCTTGTGATGCCATTTGGCCACACGAATGGTCCGTCTATATTTCAAGCAACCATTAATGGTATCTTTAAGCTTTATCTTCGTCAATCTATCCTCATATTTGTTTGATGATATTCTTGTTTATAGTAAATCTCAAGATGAGCATTTGCACCACCTTCGGATCGTGGTCGAAATATTACGCGATAATCACTTGGTTGCTAAGGAGAGTAAATGTCTTTTTGGCCAAACTCAAATCAAGTATTTGAGACATTTGGTCAAAGGAGAGGTACTGAAAGTTGATCCTTCTAAGATCTTTGCATTTCAAGATTGGCCACCTCCAGTCAATGCTAAATATGTAAGGAGTTTCCTCAGCCTTGCAAACTATTATCGACGATTCATTCTTAATTTTGCCAAGATAGAAGCTCCCATCTCTGATTTGCTTAAGAATGATGCTTCTGACTGGAAGCTTGAGGCACCAACGACATTTGATCAGCTTAAGGATGCTTTGAGTAACGCTCCACTTTTAGTGCTCTGCTTCATTCTTGGTCGAAACGGATGCCTCTGGGATAGATATCGGGGCTGTGTTGATTCAGCGTGGTAAACCGATAACACTTTACAACCAAAAACTCCCCCAAGGATGCAAGGGCTCATGCATACCATAGAGAAATGTTTGTCATCATAGTTGATAAATGATGTCAATATTTATTGTAATAAATTAGATCGGGGAGATAGTTTTCGATTTTAACATGTTAGGAAGCACTAAAAAACCTCACGTCGCAAACAATTCAGACTCCAGAACAACAACACTGGCTGTATAAACTCTTAGAGCATGGTATTCGAATAGCAGAGAGAATACATTGGGAAATTTTTTAGATATTATTCATGTGTATAATTACATTCTCTTATAGAGAAGACTTCTACAATTCTATAAGGAAAAGCTTATCTAATTATGGAACCACAATCTGTTCTTTCCGATAGTTTGATTTTGCCTTTGGTTAAGGGATTTGTTTCCTTGTTTGACACTCCCCCTCAATTTGAGTAACGGCATCTCCGATACTTAATTTGGCAAGTACATTATTGAAACTTCTTGAATTCACTGCTTTTGTTAGGGTATCAGCTAATTGATCTTCAGATCTAACGAATGGCAGCTCAATCAGACCTGCCTCAATGTTCTCTTTGATGAAGTGACGATCTATCTCCACATGTTTCGTCCTATCTTGCTGGACCGGATTCTCTGAAATACTAATTGCTGTTTTATTATCACAGAATAACCGGCTTCTTTGTGTTGGAGGGAATCCTATTTCAGTTAACAGTTTCCATAGCCACAAGATTTCTGTCAAGCCGCTTTTGACGCCACGAAACTCAGCTTCTGCACTGGAGAGGGCTACTACCTTTTGTTTCTTGCTCCTCCAAGTGACCAAGTTTCCCCGAACAAAGACAAAGTATCCAGCAGTAGATCTTCTGTCCACTAGATTACTTCCCCAATCGGAATTTGTATACCTGTGAACTTCCAGATCTTGCCCCTTCCTAAGCAATACTCCATATCCAGCTGTGCCCTTCAAATATCTGATAATCCGTAAGGCTGCATCCTTGTGGTCTTCTTATGGATCGTGCATAAACTGGCTTACTATCCCTACCGCATATGCAATGTCAGGTCTGGTACGGGAGAGATATATTAGCTTCCCGACAAGACATTGATATCTCTCACGATTTTCTGGTTTACCTCCGGTAACAATCTTCAACCCGTGACTTGGAAGCATTGGTATATCTGCAGGTTTACAATCTAAGAGGCCTGTCTCAGCTAGGAGATCGAGAACGTATTTTCTTTAACGGAGAAAAATACCTTTCTTCGATCTCATCACTTCAATCCCAAGGAAGTACTTCAAGGCACCAAGGTCTTTCATCTCGAACTCTTGGAACAACCTCTCTCTCAAACTCTTAATTTCTTCAGCATCGTCGCCTGTAATTATCATGTCATCCACATAGATGATAAGACATGTTACTAGACCACTCATTTTCTTAAAGAATAGAGTATGGTCTGAGTTACTTTGCTCATATCCATATCCCAACATAGCATGTCGAAACCTTCCATACCATACTCTGGGCGACTGTTTTAACCCATAGAGAGTCTTCCTCAAGCGGCATACTCGGTTGCTTCCAAACAGTTGTGAAAAACCAGGTGGTGCCTCCATATAAACTTCTTCTTCCTTCTTGAGTTCGCCATGTAGGAAGGCATTTGTCACATCAAACTGGTGTAGAGGCCAGTCTTTATTGGCCACCACAGAAAGAAGCACTCTAACTGTGTTCATCTTGGCGACTGGTGAAAAAGTCTCAGCATAATCTACACCATAAGTTTGGTGTAGCCTTTGGCTACTAGCCTCGCCTTGTACCTTTCAATTGACCCATCCGGTCGTCGCTTAGTAGTGAACACCCAGCGACATCCCACTGGCTTCTTTCCTTGCGGGTATACTGCATTCCTCCCAAGTGTTGTTTTTGATCAAGGCACTCATTTCTTTTCCCATAGCTTCCTTCCATTGTTTGTGTTTCATGGTTTCCTCCACTAAGTGGGGAATTTCCTCTTCTTCATATAAAGCCGTCTCAAATGCACGAGCCATCTCAGTTAGGCGGCTTTCAGTGTAGTTTGTCATGGAGTACCATGTATTTCTTCCTTTCCATTCTGGTGAATACCTCTTTGGTGGAACACCTCGAGTACTTCTTTGTGGTAGGGTATACTGTCCGGTGTCACCATCTATATTCACATCTGATGGAGCTTCATTTTCTGATTCTCCAGTATTTACGTCGTTCTCATCCCTTATTCTGTCATCATTAGTCTCAAGAGTATGCACGTTATCAACAGTAGAAGGGGAACTTACCTCGGGTATCACAGACGGGGAAGGGGAACGAGCATTGAACTCCACAGGGTGTTCAAGAGTATCTGAGATTGTTCCAGCAGTGTTGCTAACCTCATCTGCTGGACGCACTTCCAGATCAGGACTTGGCATTTGGGGCATAGGTAACCAACTTAGCGAGTCACTTATTGTAACAGTCTCCCCCTGGCTGTTAAGGTGGTGATAAAAGAACTCACTTTCAAGGAAGTCACAATTCATTGTGACGAACAGACGACGGGTTTTAGGGTCATAACAGCGGTAGCCTTTCTGATTTTTTCCATACACCACAAAAACACACTTAATAGCGCACAGAGAGAATTTAGTACGTTCAGATTTAGGGATGTGAACAAAGACAGAACACCCGAACACACGAGGCTGGAGAGTGAGGGGTTGAGGTATTTTGGCGGAACGGGATAAAGTTTTGAGAGGAGTTTGAAGGTTTAGAATTTTGGTCGGGAGGCGGTTAAGAAGGTAGACTGAGGTTGCGACGGCTTCAGGCTAGAATGTTGACTTTTGATGACGTATATATGATTTGGATGTTTGCAATAAAAAATGTTATTTTCTTTTGTTCGTATTTATTATTATAAAAGTGTACCTCAGAGAGGTTGGGGTGTGACAAACTTGTCGAGTACGATTTTGAAATCTTATATCGACTCGGGAAATTGAATATTGTGGTTGATGCCTTCTCTCGTGCCCCTATTGGTTGTTTCCTTGTTCAATCAGTTAAAAAATTCAGCTGATTGGAGGAGCTTCGCTCCTTAAATGCCTCCAATCCAGAATTATTACAAATGTATGAAAATGTGGCTGCTGCAGGTCCTCTGAATACAAAGATTACTTGGTTCATGAAGGTTTATTATTCTTTCGACATCGATTAGTTGTGCCCAATCTGCCAGCATTGCAACAGTCCATACCCACTGCACGTCAGAGTTACTCAAACTCTTTATCAACTTGTGATAATTTTTTTATTGGTCTTCTCTAGGAAAGGATGTGCAGCAATTCGTAAGGGAATGCATGGTTTATCAAACCATGAAATCATCACAACTCTCGTCTGCGGGTTTGCTTCAGCCCTTACCTCTTCCAGCTCAGGTGTTCGAGGAAATTTTAGCATGGATTTTATCACCGGACTTCCACCCTCTTATGGTAAAGCAATTATTTTTGTTGTGGTTGATCATTTATCGAAGTTTGAGCATTTCTTTGCATTGCTTGGAAGTTTTAACAATGCTAAGTTAGCTAAGGTGTTCTTGAATAGAATAGTTGAACTCTGTGGAATTCATTCGAAAATAATCTGTGATCGTGATCCGTTGTTTTTTAGTATGTTTTGGGATAAATTGACTAAATTGCAGGGGACTACTATAGCATTAAGTTCGACGTATCACCCCGAGACTAATAGGCAAACAGAGGCCGTTAAGAATGTATTAGAAATGTACTGATGTGTTTTGTTTCTGAGACACTACACACTTGGGTAAAGATCTTACCATGGGCCGAGTATTGGTATAATACTACCCATCATAGTTCTGCTGGAATGACACATTTCTGAGCGCTATATGGCCATGATCCGCCGATGCTGATTCGTTACATACCTGGTACTGCCAAACTATCTACCCTTGACCATAATCTATCCCAGCAAGATTATGATCCTTTAGCAACTTAAGGCCAACCTGCTTAGGGCTCAAGCTAGAATGAAGAATCAAGCTTATAAGAAATGTCGCGATGTCTCTTTTGAAGTTGGGGTTTGGTTATTCGTTAAGCTTCCAGCCTTACTGCCAACTCTCATTTTGTCTCCACCGAAACCAGAAACTCAATCAGAGGTACTTCGGTCCATTTAAAATCCTGAAGCGTATTGGATCAGTAGTATACAAATTAGACCTGCTAGAATCCAAATTCATCCGGTGTTTCATGTCTTGGTCTTGAAGAACTGCGTGGGAAACCCCGAGAGCCAGGGCATCCCCTAGCCCATCATTGAGGTTGAACCAGTCCCTACTTGAACTCCAAGTGTTGGTGCAATGTTACTTATTACTTGATCGATCTGAAGTTGTGACATTAACGAACCCTATAAGGGGTTGATGAGAAAATTGTGTAGTAGACATATTGATTTTATGTTTTGGAATTTGCTAAATTTTTTGAGGTTGTGTGTTAGATGCTAAAACAAGATTTTGAAAGGAGAAAATAAGAATAAAAATGGACGTAGAAAATCTTGGAGTCAAAATACTGACAGGATATGGATTAAATATTTAAAAGTTTATGTATAAAAAACTACTTGATATCTAAAATAAATTTATACTATGGTTCCTATAAAAATAATAAAGAAAGTATTAGAGAGATTGACATAATGCAAGTGAAACGGAGCATATATAAACAATGCATAATCTAAACTTAATTATTAGTCTAATTTCAAATGAGTTGGATAACAAATTTATATATACGAGTTATATGTCGTAGGCGACTTATTTCATCTTATATCACAACTTTACAAATAATACTCATCAATCAAAATAAGGTGGTTATATTCAAATTTTATATAAATGAAAATTAATCTACTTTGACTTCGAATTTGCATGCACGGTAACCGTTCTTTGCATGCACGGTAACTGTTCTTTCGAGTACCCTTTCTTTGCCTTACACTATCCTAATTTATGGATCACAACTAATTAACAACCTTAATTTTATATTTAGCAAATTCACGTGTAATTAATCTGCGCATAACTATAAATACCTCCACATTTCTCCATAGTTTCATCACATCTAATCAGAGCTCGGATGCCATAATAAAAAATAAATAAGGCTCTAATCAAGCCACACCGAGCTCTGGAACAAAAAAAAAAGGAACATAGGAAAATAAATAGTTTATTAAACTATTTATGGGGGACTCCAAATCGAGAGTCGTCATATTCGCCGGCCTCGCCGCCTTGCTCTTGCTGGCTGCCGTAATCGCCGCTGCGGTCGTCTTCTCGAAGAACCCTGACGAAAAGCATGACACCGGCATGGGCGGCGGCAGCGGAGGCGGCGCCGTCGTCACCACCTCTAAAGCGGTGAAGCTTGTCTGCTCCCCGACGGACTACAAGGAGACCTGCGAGAAGAGCCTCGCTGGCGCCAACACCACCGACCCGAAGAAGCTGATCGAGGCGGCGTTCGACGCCACCGTCGGCAGTATCACGGAGGTGCTGAAGAGCTCCGAGGAGCTGAAGAAGGTCGCCACCGACCCGTCCACCAAGGGAGCTTTCGACGTCTGCGACGAGGTGCTACAGAACGCCGTCGACGATCTGAAGAGCTCGATCCGGAAGGTCGCATTCTTTGACGCCGGAAAGGCGAAGGCCTTCGCCGCCGATCTCCGGACGCGCCTCGCCGCCGTCGGGGACGATCAGGAGACATGCATCGACGCCTTCGAGAACACTACCGGCGACACCGGCGAGAAGATGAAGGCTTTGCTGAAAACCGCCAAGGAAAGGTCGAGCAATGGCCTAGCTATGGTGACCGACCTCTCCGCGATCCTCGGATCGCTCCCGCTCTCAAAGTTCCTCGGCGGCGGTGGCGCGAGCGGAGCGCGGAAGCTCATGACTGAGGAAGATGGTGATTTCGTGGATAGGAGAATTTTGCAAGCTGCGGCGTTGAAGCCCACGATGGTGGTGGCCAAGGACGGGAGCGGCCAGTTTAAGACCATCTCCGCTGCTTTGGAAACGTTGCCCAAGAAGAATAATGAGACGTTCATTGTGATTTATATTAAGGCTGGCGTGTATGCAGAGACAGTGATCATTCCCAAGAAGGTGCATAAGGTCGTGTTGATCGGAGAGGGGCCCAAGAAGACGATAATCACTGGAAAGTTGAGCTTCGCCGGAGGTGTTAAGACCTACCACACCGCCACCGTCGGTCAGTATATATATATTTCATTATCTTCATCGCAGATATTATACTTTCTCCGTTTCTAAAAACAGTACACGCCTTGAATTTTAATTAAATTATGTTTTATGAGTAGAGAAAAAACCTCACATTATTATTTTTTGTATTAGTTAATGTAAATGATTGTGAGTCACGTTTTGTAGTTTCTTTGAAAATAGATGTATAAATGAAAATAAAATATAGAGCAAAGATGTCTAAAAGAAGGGAGTTAAGAAATATGCATTATTTTGTGGAATATCTAAAATAACAAAATGTGTAATATTTTTTAGAATGGGTGGAGTAGTATATTCTAATAAAATATCATGATATCATTATATAAGTATGGGAGGTTGGATTCTGATTGGAATAGTTACTCATGGTCAAATTTCAAAGCTCAAATTTCTGCCTATTTAGGGTTATTATTTTCAAAATATACATACATCAAAATTTCGTACTTATTATATAAATATCATTATACTTACGAAAACAACATTATTCAACATGCACATATAAATCAATAATCATTTATTAATGTTTTCCTCTGGCAGCGGTCAACACCGATGAATTCATTGCCAAGGACCTAACGATCGAGAACACCGCCGAGTCGGAAGGCCACCAAGCGGTGGCGCTGCGCGTCTCCGGCGACCGGGCCGTCCTCTACAACGTGAACATCTTCGGGTACCAAGACACCCTCTACGCCCACAAATATCGTCAGTTCTACCGCGGCTGTACCATATCCGGCACCATCGACTTCATATTTGGCGACGCCCTCGCTATCTTCCAAGACTGCACCTTCGTTGTGCGCAAGCCTGGCCCGAACCAGGCGTGCATGGTGACTGCCCAGGGCCGCATTGACCCCCGCAGCCCCGGAGGCTTTGTCCTCCAGAACAGCCGCATCGTGGCCGAGCCGGCCCTCCTCTCCGCCAAGCCGGCTATGAAGGTGTACCTTGGCCGGCCGTGGAAGGAGCTGTCGAGGACGATCGTCATGCACTCCGACATTGGCGGCTTCGTCGACCCCACCGGCTGGTCGCCGTGGACCGGGGACTTCGCCATCAACACTTGCTACTATGGCGAGTACGAGAACCGGGGAGCCGGTTCGGACACCTCGGGCCGGGTCACGTGGAAGGGAATCAAGAAGATCACGCCACAGATTGCCCAGAGCTGGACCGGCGGCGCCGCCTACGGCGACGACTCTTGGATCAAGACGACGGGAGTACCTTATGTTCCTACCATGATGCAAGTTTAAGAGTGTGACTTGTAATGGTTTGGTATTATCATATAATGAAATTTAAAAATAGTATTCCTGATGTGGAAATATAATATACTTTTTTATATATAATATCATCCAATCGTGTGTCGTGACAAATTAAGTGGAAAAAACACAAAGCTCGAAGGAACAAATATAATTATCCTATGTATTTATTAATTCAAAAACATGGAATATTTAGTAAATCATAACTTCTACTTTATGCCTAATGCGGGAAGCTAAAAGATTATAGTTTGGTAAATAAACGGGAAAAAAAACTAGTTCTTAAGTACTGAAAGAAAAATTAGTTCGCTAGGATGATAAATTCATTAATGATCGCTAGAAAACTCAGTCTAAATAACGTTTCAATTTAATTTCCACAAACTTCTTGAATATCGCAAAATTTTCTGTATTCTTCCATATATTTTCCCGCTATTCATTTCCATATTTAAATTATATTTATTGAAAATTTATAATTTATAACTTTTTAATTATCATAGTTTATAGTATTTATGACTAAAAACTGAAGATTAAAAATTATATATCCTAATTATAAAAAAATTATTTACAAATTAGATATATATAAAAAAGTAATTATAAATGCTAATTGGATTATTGAGTCCTAATTAAGAATTACAAAATTAAATTAAAGCACTAGAGAGATTGAATGTGACACCCCTTGCTCAATTACTAAATAATCGAATAAGTGACGTCACAATGCGATAGGTTTCACCTGATTTTCAATTAAACAAAAATCCAAAGATATTTCCACCTCGTCAAAGTGACAATCAGTCACAACAAAAGCATAAATATACACATATAAAAATCTGCACGGCAGA
>JAYDZE010016973.1:0-10050 GCA_034509125.1 Monilaria moniliformis
TGGACATTAGCCGAAATCCAGTCACAGTTTCGGCGACTGTGAAGAAAAAGTGGCGGGTATGACGAAGAGAGTGAGGAGGACGATGAGGGCATAAGATGGAAAGACAGTGTTAAACAGTGAGTCAAGATAAGCTATCTCACCCTCAGGCACCAATAGGTAAGCCAAGGAAAACATGGTTTAATAGTTATTTGCACGCCAACCGAGACGGGCCAGGATAATAAACACGGGCCCTATCACATGTACCAAACACAGTCCAAATTACTATTATATCAAGTTACAACTATCCTATCATGGCTTAACCAGCCTACCAAACAGCCCTAATTATAACCAAGAAAAGTCGGGTCCAAGGATAGCGCCGACTGTCTATCTAGTTGATTGTTACTGCACTTTCTGTAGATGTCGTCCCACTAACTTGACTTTCAACATGGGCCCACCTACTGCCCTTATTTATAAACAAAAAATCTACTCTTTCTAGAAAAATATTTCATAAGTGATTGATAATAGAAAAAAGAATGAATATCATGAATTATTGGTGTGTGATGATAGGAAAAAAAAGGAAAATTTTAAAGGATGAAAATTTTATTTTTCCTCATTTTCCATGATAAATTTATAATTAAAAAGAACAAACCCTTAATTTTTTTTTTTTTTTTATCATAATTGAGTGTTTCGCAAAAACCCCCAATATTCCCACTGATTTTATCAAAAAGACTCATTTTTATTTATTCTTTGGCATTCTTACAAAATATTCAAAACTCATATCGACATTAGCTTAAACTTGTCATCTATAGATTTTCAAGGGCAATTTTGTTTTCTTTTTGAAGATTTGTCATTTTTAGTTTACTTGCTGTTTACACTATTTAAATAAGCATTTGTAATGTTTCCAAACAAGATTTAATTAGTAAACGATAACATACATTCCCTGGAGAATTTTTATTCCAGAAACAGTAGCAATGTAGCATCCCCCCCAGTGAATTCAGAAAAGAAAAGGACAAATAATAATTTTAAAGTATCAAGATTCTGAATATCTCAATCCACCAAATTTGAATAAATTATCTTTCGGTTGCCTAACTAAAGTGTTGATCAGTTGGTAAAACGTTTTGCTTCTCTTCAATTAAATAGATAAGAGATTCAAATAATACTTCCCTTCGTTCCATCATTCCTGACCATATACTTTTTTAGATTGTTTCATATAACATAACATTTTTAATTATTAAGACATCTTTATTATTCACACAAGTTTAAAATAATATATATTTAGTACATCGCTTTACATCACTTTTCAATTTTAACTTCTAACTACATGTACCAAAAACAAAGTGTCATAAATAATGAACTAGGGAGTAATCTTTAGATTGTGTATTCCATTTCTTCTATATTTATTAGGATATTGTCTATTCCACCACAATTAAATTACTTTAGAAAACAAAGATTTATCGAGCTATACATACTATACTGCAAGACATGATATTGTTTAGTCTTATTTTAATTTTGCATATCATTTTGTTGATCCTAAATACATGCATGATATGAACTAATATGAAAATATGATATAAATTGTGTATATTAGCTTAGTGATAGAGTGGTTAATGTCTAAAGCTCTCATGTTCGAATCAACCGAAGCGCGATCTTTACATTTTATGTTGCAATTATGAAAATAAATATATAAAAATTTAGGCTATGAGAAGTAGGTAGTGCGATCTCAGCCGGCCCTCAGCTGCATTAATTTTCGCCCCATTTTGTGTTTTCAGTAATTCAATTAACATTATACTTATTATCAATATATCTCTAGTATGTAACAGTATAATAAAATATATGTACTGTACTAAATCAAAGATTAAAAAGTAGGGGGAAGGAAGCAAGGGAGGAAGTCGAAAAGCGCAACTTGTATTTTATTTAAATGGAAGATTTTTGAGATGGAAACAAAGGTGCTTCATTGAAAGTGGGTTAGTGGTGCACAGTGCGTCAGTTGACCCAAAAAAGTGCAAAAGCGTTGTCATTTCCTAATAAGTTTGGATTATAGCTTCATCAATGCCTGCCTGCCTCAGCCTCCCAACCCACCAAAACTAGTCATCTAAGTTTTCTATCTCGTATCGTCTTTGATTTTATATAATAGAGTTAATATATAAAGCTCATATAACATGCATGTATGATGTATCTGCACGATATTGTAGCATATCAATGGACATGGTAGATGATGGGATATACAAATGAAATAATATGCCTTAAAAAGAGAAGGAGAATCATCATTCAGCAAAAAGGCCAAGGACAGCCTCATGGACCAAAGGCATCTTAATGAGTGGGAATTTATTGCTGCATCCCCACATCCATTCTTCTCAATCCCAGCTTCATTCTCAATTTTCCAATGTGGGATTGTGGGCACAAATGTTATTTCTTACTCCATATTAGTAAAATCCATATAATTTGACCCGACTACAAATTTAAGTGCCTTTCACAGTCACCGAATGCAAAATCCAAAATAAATAATCACAGGAAATCCTTTAATATGATGGATTCCTATTTCTCAATGATATTCTACAATCGAAACAATTGATTGGATCGTGTGTAACCATTCCATAGAAGTTCATTGATATATTGCCAAGAAAAGGACACTAGACAACTAGAGCTGTCAAAAGAGGCGCAATCCGACGAATTGACCCGGTTTCAGGTAAATAATTTTCTGGACCGGGCCAGCCGACACAAATATTTTATGCATAAAACAAATATTCCGGCTGGGCTGGGCTAGGAAATGTAGCCCGACAACTATGAAAATAATTGCATTGATGGTGATGGAGAATATGGTAATGCTCAAGGCACAAACAATGGAAGTCATAGTTTTCTGAATGCAAACTAAATGGATCTCTCAATTATCTTTAGTATTCTTATTCGGGGTTATAAGGCAAGGCTAATAGCAGTTGCATGTTAATGGAAGAGGGAATATAATCAAATTATTACCACGAATATATGATCATTACCAAAGTGTGCAGCAATTTATGTATCACCACCAATGGCAATGGTGGAGCAAAAATGTGAAAAAGACGTATACATCACAGCCTCGTTAATTGAAACCTAAATATATGTAGCAACTAATAATAGTTATTCCATCATACAAGCCCAGATTATGGCTAAAATAAATTACAACCACAATTCAAACAAGGTCACGCAACTATCTACACAATAATATTTGACTATCTATTTCCTCTGGCAGGACAACTTGCACAGAATAATAATAAATCCCTTACTCTTCAAATGCCAGCACGTTTATTGACATATATTTATATGAAATCTCGAGAGATAATTAAGTAATATAATTATTTGGTTACATAACAATGCATGCGTTTGGATTTTCGTCGCTGAACAATTGAGGGGGATAAGCATGCTCCAAGTAGTAGTTTGAGGGCCAATGCTCCATTTTCTTGATGTCGGTTTTCTTCTCATCGTCTTCTTCCTTGCTCTCTTCTGTATCTTTCTTGTCCTCTTGTTTCTCGTCCTTCTTCTCCTCGTCCTTCTTTTCCTCTTCCTTCTTCTCTTCATCTTTTACTATTGATGCCTGTTTGCCTGTTCTCTTGTACACGTCGTTCACTAGCTTTTCTGGATCGAGTACGCCTTTCACTATTACCCGGTTGTTTGCAATGTCTGTTGTCACTGATTCTACACCTGCAACACATCATAATATCAGTACAACACATTGTTTATAGTCTCAGATCAAACTCAGCTTGCTAACTAATGTTATATGTTAAGCCCTTAATTAAAGGATAAATCTCGAGTTCCTAATGTTTTTCAAAATTAATCAACACAAACTTTTTATCTTGAATACGTCATATTTCATCCCATTCTAGTCCAGTTACCATGCCGGCACTCAAAATCAAGCATGTATCCATTGCCACCATAAACAAAGAATCTCATATCCCAAAGCATATAATCACCAATATTGGAACAAATAAATTGCTGAAAATCAACTTCAACAAATAATATTTATTAAAGTTAATTTTCTTAAATAATAGGTTGTTTGCGCACATTGGGGCAAAGCTGAGGCATAGTTTTTGAATTTCTTGAAAAGCCTTGAGCATGTAAGCATATATATGCAACTTCTGATGAATAAACACATGCATGTCTCTATCTCAAAGATGCTCAGGAAAACTACACCACCACCAACACAGAATGATATCATGGATCCGATGAGATTGAACCCATGTGTTACATTACTTACCACACACGAGTTTAACTCTAGGATAATATACATTGCATAATTTATGTAGATGCTAAATCTACACCTCAAGGTTCAAGTCAGAAATGACTACTTATGTTAGCAATTCCTCTTGTTCAATGGAGAATAGCTTGACATGTTTTTACGTCTACCCATATTTATAGAGTAATAGTAAGTACATAATTTTATGGTGCTTAAACATCAGGCTTATCTGTATTAAGTTTTATTGTCTTGGATGAATTGGATTCAACTATATATTCTCTCACTGTTATCAATTCTCATATTTTGTATAATTCCAAGAAATTGGTTAGTAATCTCTGAATGATCAAAGGCAGAAATGCTGAAATGTCATTGCAAAGTTATAATTTACCTTGAACTTTTCCAATTCTCTTCTGCAGTACTTGAGCACATGCTTCACAATGCATTCGGACTTTTAACACCACAGTTATGACTGGCGGAGGCTGCAATGTGAAACAGAGAGAAAACAAACGTCTTTATTAATGATCAATATATTCAAACAGGGAATTAAACGCGACTTGGACCTGAAGAGGACATGGTTACAGAGATGAAAACAAACTACTAAGGAAAGAGGAGAGTCGTCTTGTCAAATTTAGATTGAAAAAAGAAGTGAGAAATGGACCTATCGCTCATCAGATACATGAAAGAAGTATATACCTCTCTATACACTATGCTCCATAACCATGGAAGCAATTATGTCAAAATGCCCCCAACTACAACAACAACAATATAATCGTGGAATCCACTGTTTTGACAAGTTGAAAGGGCGACCATCGGACTAATGATCTACTTATGTTCAACTTGAGAGATATCCATTGTCATAACAATACTCTTCCATTCTGTTTCAAGCCATTAGGCAAATTTAGTCCAAGCCCCAAATAATGAAAAGCAACAGCCCATTCTGCTATGAATTAACAGTGACCAAGAAGCTCATGACTACTATAATACTAGAAATAAATCCAATTTACACCCACGTGTTTAAGCATCTCATCGATAACATAAACAAAACTCCAACTCCAAGCAACTCCCTCATTCAAAGTACATAAATTAATATTCCTTAATTCTTTAATTTTATTTCTCAAAAGTTTGAATCTTAATATCATCAACAATTATTAAATTTGTTTACTAATTCAAGCTCCGGTGTACGTACATACATTTAAAATGTAATATTACTAATAAATTCAGTAAAGTGATATTTTATAGTATTACAAATGAAGTGTTTGACCAGCCCGTGAATTATTATTTGACCCCATTAGCATTAGGGTTGCATGGGATTGTAGAAGTGGGGGTACAGCACCCATGCACCACAAATTTCTTACATCGTTAAACGTGCTCGCCTGTCCCCATTTCTTGTTCAGTGCTTTTCATGTCAGCTCAACTTGCGCGCACACACACACACACAACACTTACTAATTCCTCCCATTATCAGTTGTAACAATTAATTGAGATAGAAGTTGAAAAACACCTCTTGTTTGTTTTCTTGTTTTGGCTGAGGATCCTTGTTCTCTTCTTGCTGCTTATTATCGTCTTCTTCCTCCTTGTTTGGTAGCGGGGAAATGATTTCCACTTTTCGACCGCTTTTCTTTTGAATCCTTTGGCACACCTTTATAGGGTCTGCACCCTTCCCTTTCACCACCACTTTGCTCACCTTGCAATCCGCCCTTACTTCCTCCACTCCTATATATTCCAAAACCATTTTCAAATTTAACATTATTGATTTTTATCTATCTAGAATAAAGATTAAACTATTATTTATTATGTACTTTATGCACATCAAAGAATTGGTCCCCTTGCCACATATATAGCAACTGTGGATTGTGGTCATTAATTGAATTGGGAAACGTGGTAAGAGTGGTACACTTTAATTATGCCTATATGATATTTTTACCTTTTAATTTCCGTACTAACGTGCGCTATTTCAAATTATTTTAAAATACTATACAGCTTTTTGAAAATTATTTTTCATAAATTATGTCGGCTCCTGCTTTCTTCCCTACCGTTTCACACCAAACCTCTATCTAACAACAAACTCGAAGTAGTGATATATTCCTAAAAACAAAAAACAAAAAAAGTGATTTTGCAATGATTGAATAGTGAAGAAACCTTGGAAGCCTTTTAGGGCTCTTGCAACTTTCCGGGCGCAAGCCTCGCAATGCATGTCGACTTTGAGCACAATCTCTTTAACTTGTTCTTCATCTTTCTTCTCCTCTTCTTCTTCTTCTTTTTTCTCTTGTTTTACCTCTTCTTTCTTCTTCTCCGCCGCCGCATCCTCTTTCTTCTCCTGCAATTACACCTCAAAAGCACTTCAACATTGTGTTTTTTAATTAATCTCCACTTTCAATATACTTCATCACCCCATCAAACCCATGCATTCAAAAAAACAAAACCATTATACCTTAAAATCAACTACAAAGACCCAAAATTTATAAACAAAATTAGGGAAGAAAAGGAGAAGATTAAAATGTGGGGAAATGGCACTTACTTCGCCCATATCTACTCTTTTCTTGTTTAATTGTGTGCTGGTGTGACTGAGTGAGAGAGGGGTGAAGAAATGGATATATAGGGGCGAGAGAGTGATATCTGACGTGTCAGTATTCAATGCGAGACAGGAAAATTTTCCCGTTGCTGACTCATCCTCTAATTACTTGGGTCCACCCACATGAAATGTCATATCCTACACTTATTGTAATTCCCACATTTTTTTCTTTCTTATAGGAAGTCAAGAAAATTTTGTTCAATTCAATACAGTTATCATGATAAATTTGTATAAATTTTCATGTAATCTCTTAATAAATCTCTACATTGTTTATTTATTTTTAGGACTTTTATGTAGGGCAGTCTATTTGCCGTTTCATATAATCGCAATAGTCTATTCTATTTTACTTAAGTACATATTCCGCACCCTGGTAGAGTTGAAGTTGAACTAAAAATCTGGAATATCACATAATATACGATCTGCCGAGTATGGATGCAAATGCAACCAACATATACGCTGCACTAATTGGCAAATATACATAGCATGATTCAAGTTTGAATTTGAATTATTTATTTCTTAACCGGGAAAAGGTTGGGAATCGAAATCTACATTAATAGCGATGATAGATTTATGCTCCAATTCACATGGAGATTCCGTGCGTTGCTGTAATTGGGTTCTTATGCATCTGGTAAATAAATATTTAACGTCGCTTTAATATTATAAAGGAAATCCCATAGTTTCCATTATTTTGCTTCAATTTTGACTTACATTGGAATTGACGTTATTGTTAAATAAATAGGGTTAATGATCATGTGATGTAAATGTATTTTTAGCACCATCATTGCCTAATATAATTAATAATTCTCACTGTATAACAATTCTCTATTTTACGTGATGCATCCACAATTCTTACTACTCAATACAATTAGTGATTTTGATTCCATATCGATTCTCTATTAACTACAAAAAAACATGTGTTTTACCGAGGTATAAATGTCCACCTAGGTTTTTTATTTTGTATTCCCCAGCCTCCATAGAGAGAGAAATAGACGTAGGTTTTAGAGAGAGATGGCTAGGCGGCGAAAATGGTGAAGTCGGTGGATTTCTCTAAGAGCAGACGGCGTTGCAATGGTCGATTGACAATCTCGCCAATAATGGTGATATATTCTACATCATCTACGTCAAATCTCATTCATCTGATGAATCGCGCAACAAGCTCTGGATGGAATCCGGTTCTCGTAAGCTTGATTCTCCTTCGATTCTCCGATTTTAGAGTGTCGCGATAATCATATAATTCGATTCTGACTTTTTTCTTTTTCTTTCGATTTGTGTTTTTTGTGTGAAATTGTAGCTTTGATTCCGTTGTCTGAGTTTCGTGAACCGAAAGTGATGAAAAAGTACGATGTGCCTATTGATATCGAACTTCTGGCTAGACACTGCAGCTAGGTAGAAAGATGTTATCTCTCTCTCTAAATTTCTTTTTAAGATGCCATTAGTTTGGAGATTTTTGATGAGTCAGGTTAGATTAAATGTATTTGATGAATTGATTGGATAATTGTGGTGCCTGGTATATTATTTGACCATTGATTTTGATTATTGCTGGATATTCATTAGAATATACAGCGGAAAATATGGCGGCGGGGGGAGGTGTGTACAAGGGTAGAAATTGTGGTGATGTTATGTGTTTGGGTTCTGAGTCTCTCTTGTTTGTCGACGTCATCGTTATTTTCTTTCTTATTCTTTTAAAAAAAGAGAGGATAGTTCCCCATTTATCCCCGTTATGACTCGAACTCCTAACCTATTGGTTGGAGGGGAAACGTTTTACCAGGTGCGTAACTTACCAAAGCTACCCGGCCGGGTAGAACCTTCTGTCTCCCACTCTCTGCTGCACTCGGCCGGGTGCGTTACTTACGCACACCACCCGTTCGGGTGGAACTTTCTGTTTCCCCACGCTTAGGCCACCCGGGAGGGCGCGATGGTGCGACACTCCTACCCGCCCGGGAGCAACATTCTACCACTTCTCTTCATTTGCACCCGACCGGGTGCCTGGGCGCACGCATCCTACCCAGCCGAGTATAACTCTCTGGCCTCCAATTTCGCTCCTACTCGGCCGGGTAGTGGTGTTCCATTCATTGACGCGGCCGGGTAGAGCCTCCTACCTCTACATTGTTATCATTTGCGACATAAATTAGAAATTCAACACATCTAGAAAACAAAGAACGAATAAAGAAACGAAAACAAAAGAAAAACGAAACTAAAGATACCATGTTGGGTTGCCTCCCAATAAGCGCGTTTGTTTAACGTCGTTAGCTCGATGTCTTCATTCCACTTCAAGGGATTTAAAGAGTAATAACAGCCACCTTCTTTTGTTGATCTTGGAAATAAAATCGTTTGAGGCGGTGGCCATTGACCTTGAAGGTATCTCCATTGGTAGCCAAAAGCTCGGCGACACCATTGGACCTACATGTTTATCATTTTGGTGATTCATAGCTTGTATATTGGGCGTTGGTATTATGCTTCAAAAATGTTTTTGAAATTAAGTTTGGGGGCGTCTATTAAACACTTGATTGGGGATGTTGATGCTCATTCCGTTCCTTTTTGTCTATAGGTACTACTCATGGCCAACCCTAATCACCCCCGTTACTTCGGCGTCCAACTCCGAATTTCCGAGGAGCGGGCTCGTTGGGAGACACTAGTGAGGCTCTCGGTTCAACCCTCCCGCTACCCGGACGATGACGTGCTACGCTCCCTCGGCATCTAACAATGTTTTTGGGAGTTGTGCGCGGTGGGTGGCCTCACTACTCTGTTCCGGTGGCAGCAAGACTCCTTCCGTTGTCTTACTCTCGAGTTCCTCACGACGCTTCGCGTGCACACAGAGAAGCACCTTGTGGAGACGATCAGCTTTCGGCTCTGGAACAACGAGTTTGAGCTCTCCATCGCAGAGCTTAATGCAATCTTCAACTTCCACGGCGAGGATGTGGGGGAAGTGGCCGAGCCCGAATAGTATGATCGGGACGCCTTTTGGAGTGCAATCACACTACCGGCGGATGGACATGAGCGATTCAACGCCGCACGAGCCAAGGGCTCACAAATTAGGAACCCAGTCCTCCGGTTCCTCCAGAAGACATGTGCTTACCTGCCGTTTGCACGTTTTGAGGCGGGGAGTGTGTAGAGTGACGGCCTATTCCTCCTATGGATCGTATTGAACGGCCGCTCACTTGACATGGGTCACTTCATAGCCAAACACCTGGAGCGGCAGGCAAGGAAGACGTCGGGTAGGGATGCCCGGTTTTTTTGGAACCGGCGGTTCGAACCGGAACCGGAACCGGCGGTTCCGGTTTTGGAACCGGAA
>JAYDZE010016984.1:0-10050 GCA_034509125.1 Monilaria moniliformis
GTTGTTTGGATAATATATATATATATATATATATAACAAATTATGGACCCGTGCATTGCACGGGGTGGAATACTAGTTGAAATAAACAGCAGGTTTGTTTAGAAATTGTAAATCCTTTTTTAAAATCCTTATTTATACCACGTGGCCCTCACCAAATCCTTCTCCTCCCGGCACGTGTCACTCTCCTGACCCTCTTACGTTGCTCTACCAATACCCTTTTCGTCTTTTTTCTCTTACCCCATGAGAGCTGAAATCCCTCCCTCTCTCTCTTTCTCTCTCCCTCTCTCTTTCTCTCTCATGGCTTCCTCTCTGCAGCTGGCCGTTTTTCTTCTACAAGAAACACCAAACCCCATGTCAACGGCTAGTAGAATGAGCGGCTTTGTGTAAGTAAAAACAGAAGTCGAGTATTGAGATTGAGTATTGTGATCTCTTTTTCTTTTCTTGGTGATTCTTCTTGATTATTTTTTTCCCGGGAAGAAGACAAACCCAATTGAGGTTAGCTAGCTAACGCAACTGGGCCTCATTTATTTAATGGAGGGTGCTGAGGGGAATCGTGAAAGGTTCAGTCTTTCCGTCGGAACGAACGGAATTTCGAGCGATCTGCTGCAGAAACTCATGAAACAGAGCTGCAATCAAGATGGGAACGGGCAAGAAGAAGAAGAAGAAGACGAAGAATTGGAGCTGAGTTTGGGGCTATCGATGAACGGTAGATTCGGGGTTGACCCAATGAGGAAGAGGCTGAAACGGTCGTCTTCGATTTCGAACTTGGTTTTTGCAGTTGGCGCGGAGGCGAATGGGAGCGGGGCGCGCGTGGCGGAGTTCGATGCGTACATGCCGCTAGCGAGGACGCGGTCGCTGCCGGCGGAGGTGGAGGAGGAGTGGCGGCGGCGGAAGGAGTTCCAGTCGATGAGGCGGATGGCGGCAAGGAAGAAGAGGATGGAGAAGTTGAGGAATGTGAGAGTGCACAAGGACAAGGAGAGCTGTTTGGAGAGTGGATTGAATGAAGTTGTGAGTAAGAATGTGTTTGAGAATGAGATTGTGAGCAAATTTGAGAATGGATATGAAATATCATCACAAGGCTCGATTGGATCACAAGGGAGCGGCAGCGGCTCATCTGGGATTTCTGATCTTGATTTTGAGGGTAATTATCCCATCTTCTAATTTTCTTATTTTAAAGATTGGAGACATGATATGTATAATATCTCTGTTGCTGATTTATTCTCGATTTATCCTGGTCTGTTGATAAAATTATCTGCTTGTTGAGGAATATTTAACCTTGATCAGCATGTTGATGAATTGCATCTTGTTGAGTAGTGGTTATGGAATTTATATACCGTATTTATTGAAGTACTTTCTCATATATTGTATCTATGACATATACTTGTTGGTTAGATTTATAAATCTGTATCGTTAACTTTTCCTTTTTCTTAAAAGATGGAGTATTATTTAGTGTTTTGGTTTGGTGAGTTGAGATAGATGGCTTGTCGACACAGAGTTGTTGGGGATGGTGTTGATTGCTGTATGATGGAGGTTTTGGTGATTCTCTTGATGTATAGGTTCTCATAGTGGATGATTAAATTGATAAATCTGCAAGTTGTTGTGGTAGAGTTGGTTGGTTGTATACTTGTATTATGGATATTGAGGTGTTTCTCTTAATGTATATAAGTTATCATATTAGATTGTGCATTAGTATTCTATCTCACATTATGCATTTCTCTTCAAATATCCATCTCGATGCATTCATTGACACTTAAAAGAGATTAATATAAGCAGATGCCATTTGAACTTATTCTTCCAATTTGCCTGTTAATCTATCGTCTTATGTTATGTATAATTCAATTTTTATCAAGCAAATCAGTTGAGTTGATGAACTTCATTGAATATGTTGATGAACTCAGAAACCTTCTTTACTGTTGAGGTCTTGAAAGAGAGGAGTAGAGCAGCCTTGATTTTATGAAATTGATATTTTGTATTTGAAAAGCCTACTTCAACTTTGAAAGCTTTTATCCCCTTTATGCAGCTTTACGTAGTGATTTTTTGTTGTCAATTTAGATTATGATACATAAACAGAAAGTAATAGGGATCCAAGTTTATCAACTATTTTACATTTAAGTGATATGACCTTGTTGTAGAGACTTGGGAAATCTTGCCATCTAGTTGGTTATCATATCATTTTATTGATTATTATTGTGAACTTCTTTCATTGCAAATGATCGAAAGGGGTGCAATGTTGTTAAATGTTTGATATTGTGGTTTCATATTGGACCTAAACATCGACTTTTCTTGTTGCAGGAGGGAACCAAAAGGCCGGTGTCCCACCCCCCACGAGACGGCCATCACAAGACCAGAGCGAGCAGGAATCCGCAAGCCGGGCAGCATCCAATAGGGATGCCAAGCCGCCTAGCAAGAACCCAATGTGTGAAATGCCTTATGTCTCGACCAAGGGAGACGGACCCAACGGCCACAAGATAGAAGGATTCTTGTACAGATATAAGAAAGGCGAGGAAGTTAGGATAGTGTGCGTTTGTCACGGCATGTTCCTCACACCGGCGGAATTCATCAAGCACGGAGGTGGGGGCGATGTCGAGCACCCCTTGAAGCACATCGTAGTTAACCCTTTTCCTCTCTTGTAACTTGGAAGGCTTAGTTCTGGCACTGAATGTTGTTTCCCCCCCTCTCTTGATGAGTAGAGTTGATCAAGAACAATCAATGCCTGTAATTTGATGACATTGTATGCTATATACAATTTCTTCGTTCCAGATTCCTACCTTTTTTATTTGTTTGTAAGCATATCTTTTCTGTGTGGACTTCCAAATATGTATTGGATCATTCCTGTTGACTGAGATCGTGTGTTGTACGAGAGGTTATTTCTTCGAAAATTTTGGAGAATTTGGAAGTTAGGAATCGCAGTAAATTCAATTGTAGAATGCTGACGGTTATAGATTATGTTAGATGTCTAATTTCATACATCATCGTAGTTTTATTCTTTTGGGACGAACTATCGATATTTAATATTTGCTTTGACAATTAAACTTCCAAGCATCTATAAATTAATTCAGAAGAAATGGAAAAATGAAATGACATGAAATTTACAGAATAAAACTTCAAAATTAAGCACATGGTAGAGAATTTACACAAAAGAACTCAAGGGTTCATCAATCATTTGTGAAGCTGTAGAATATATCACATAATATAAAATATCTTAATCAATTCTTTGAAATAATATTGTTAATAAGTCATACATATATAAAACTATGCCAATCAGTAATGAAATAGTCGGTAGAATGATTGTCCAATTTTCTCAAGTGCTTCCAAGGCAACAAAACACATTTTAATTCGTATTTAGGTTACGACCGTGGCAATAATAACACATTTCGTCGATTCGTAGACACGTTCCAAAGGAACAAAAACCTTCTTCTTTCTACTTTATTTCGAGAATATATAAAACTGAGATTCAAAAGTATACATACAACCTGCAACAGAAATCTCTGCATTCTTCTGCAGGGCCTCACTGCACCCCCTCAACTAGAAAATAACATTTTTAAAAAAAGAAAAAGAGAAAAAAGAGGGCAAGACTAGTCTACAATTTACAATTCACCTACAATCAACACTAAAAACACCTGAAGAAAGCAAAAATAAGTAAACATCACCTATATCCTGTAATGTGCAGCCTCTACTAATATGGTGTGTTGACCTTTACCTTTAGCAAGATGGCGGTTGGAGCTGTTTCAACCGCCGTACCACCTGCTTCATCGTCGGCCGATTCGACAGTGTCTCGACCGTACACACCACGGCCAAGTGCAGCACTTCAACCAGATCGTCGTGCGGGCCTGCGTCCCACAAGCAGGCCGTAAACAGCTCCTTGGCCTGGCCTTGCCGCAAGAGCATGCACGCCCAAGCGACGATGTTGAACCCGTTCCCGTAGGAAGAGAACGACGGATCCAGCGCTTTCTTGTCAGAGATCAACTCGAGCAGCACGACCCCGTAGCTGTAGACGTCGGCTTTGTCGGAGACGCGGCAAGTCATGGCGTACTCCGGCGCGACATACCCGAATGTTCCGGCCACACCGGTCGTGGCGTGAGTCTCTGAAGTTCCAAGAAGCCTAGCAAGCCCGAAATCGGAGAGGTACGCGTTGTAGTCCTGATCCAACAAGATATTGCTAGGCTTCACGTCGCGGTGGAGGACACGGGGAACGCACTGATCGTGCAGGTAGGCGAGCGCGTGCGCTATGTCAAGGGCGATCTTGTGCAGTACCCTCCAATCAAGAGCTCTACTGGACCTCTCCTGGATGAACTTCTCTAGGTTGCCACCGGGCAGATAATTGTATATAAGAAACATCTCGGTTTCGCTCGCATGATACCCAATCAAGGTGACAAGGTTCCGGTGGCGAAGCCGGGCTAGGGTTTTGATCTCCGCATCGAATTGTTGGATGCCTTGGAAACGCCCGATGGCAAGCCGTTTGATGGCCACTAGGACACCGGGAGCAATCTCCGCTTTGAATGTCGCCCCAAATCCACCATTGCCAATGCAGTTGTTTGCGTTGAAGCCCCCCGTGCCACGGACCACGTTCTCGTATGTCAGAGGCACCGCTATATCGTTGAAGACAATCACTTCCTTCCGAACAGTTCCACTCACTCTGGACCTTGGCTTGCACTTTCTTGTGTAAAAGAAAAGTACAATCAGAGCGATTAGAACCGATACAATGGCCGTCGCAGATGTTATAGAGGCAATCTCGACTGAATGGAGGGAACCCTTCCCTTGTTTCCGACTTGGAGATGGTGGAGAAATCACGCCATCATTTGCTGTTTCCCCTTGTTGACCAGTCGAAGGCGAGGTGGGAGAACAATGTAGAGAAGGGTTCCCAAGAAAGCTTTCACATTTGATCACATTATTGAGCAGAGGCAGTGGTCCGGATAAATCGTTTAAGGACACATTGAACACCGATAGAGTGGTTATGCTTGAAAAACCAAGGGGGAGCTGCCCGGATAGCTTATTATTGTTGAGGAGAAGGACCGTCAAGTTCCTCAGACTTGCAAGAACGTTGGGAATTGCACCAGATAGTATATTCGAGGACAGGTCAATAACTTCAAGTGAGTGCAGCTGTCCCAAGCTTGCAGGTATGGAACCATCAAGCTTATTTCCAGACAAGGAAAGAGATCTGAGATCTTTTATCCGACCAACGCTGCCAGGAATCGAACCTTGCAACAGATTCCGACTTATATCAAGAACGCGCAATGAAGCCATGTCTCCGATGGTGGGAGGCAGACTTCCAGCAATTTGATTACCGGAAACATCCAGGACTGTCAGTGTTTTGCACAATTCTGCAATATCTGTTGGAACTTGACCAAACAACCCGTTGTTAGTGACATTAACAATTATACCTCCAGCCTGATCGCACTTCTCAGAGAAAGCTCCAAGAAAGCTTCCAGTAAGGCTGTTTCCGCCAGCAAGAAATGCATAAGCCGTTTGCTTCCCTAATCTCGCAGATGAAATGGGCATTGTCTGCAGGGGCCCACTGAGGTTGTTAGAACCAAAATTGTGCATAACCAAGAGACTGGCACCAGTCCTATAAAATGGCAAAGCAGTTTCAATCTGATTTCTATATCCAAAATATGTTACATATGCTAATGAAGGATCATAAGCATCCAAAGAATCCACATTCACGGATTGAATTGGAGCACATTCTTCATACTCAAATGTGGGGATAGAACCAAACAGAGCATTTCCACTGATATCAAAGAGAGTCATACAAGGAACGGGAATTTTCTCAATGATCTCCCCACTAAGTTTGTTCGAACTCAGGTCAAGAAAATGTAGCTTCTTGCAGTTGCTAAGCCCCTCTGAGATTTTTCCAGAGAAATAGTTAAGAGGCAGACTCAACAACTCCAAATTTCTGCAGGAGCCCCAATTAGCAGGGAAATCTCCTCGCAGAATTGCTCTAGGAGCCCAAAGCATTCTCAAATTCGAGAGGCTAGTAATCTCTATCGGAATTGAACCTTCATAAAAATTGTAGTCATCATTAGTATACGCCAACTTATCCAGTGAATAACCACCTCCCAAGCTTGAAACATTCGGAAGAGGATCCCATAGGTTTGACAACACAAGGATGGACAACTTCGTACAGTTACCGAGCTTATTCGGTATAGCACCACTAAAACTGTTCCTTGAGATGTCCAACACTTCCAGCTCACTCAACTGACCAAGCTCACTCGGAATCTCCTCCTCCAACAGGTTAGAATACAGAAGCAGTGTCTTCAACCCCCGACAGTTCCCAATCGTTTCTGGAATACCATCAGTCAAATAATTCCCCGAAAGATCCAAATGCTCAAGCTTCCCACAATTCTTTCCTATCTCAACTGGTATCAATCCACTGAGAAGATTGTATGACAAGTAGAGCCCCCTCAAATCCCTAAACTCACCAATAAACCGTGGAATCGACCCATTAACTTGATTCCCAGCTAGATTAACAATCTGAAGCCCCAAACAATTGGACAGCGAATTTGGTATACCACCATTGATCACATTGAACCCCAAGTTAAGAACTCTCAAGCTCCTCAACCCACTGAACTGGCTAGGCAACGAGCCCGAAATCAAGTTCCCTTCGAGGTCAAGAACCTCGAGCTTCTCCAACCCCCAAATCTTAACAGGAATCTCACCACTCAATTCATTAAAAGGCAGTGACAAAATCTTGAGTTCACTAAGCTTAGCAACAGCAGCAGACAATTTACCCGAGATTTTAACTTTACCCAAACAAGGCCTCTTAATTCCAAAACCATAAAGTGGGAATTGAGCAATTCTAGCACAAGACAGAGAATTACCTCCACCAGTAACGTTCAACGCCACGACCCGTGAGCCCGAATCGCAGGAAAGCCCGGCCCACGAGCAGTGATCCGGGCTTTGAGAATTCCAGCTGCTCAGCACTCCGTAAGGGTCCAAAAGCGACGCCTTCAACTCCAAGAGAGCCGATTTGTCCGAATCAGAGGTGCAAACGGCGTCGTCCCGAGCTGAAAACAGAACAAGAATGAAAATCAAGAGCTTCAACGGGTTACGGTGATGGCACCATTTCGTCATAGGAGGAAAAGGACCCATTGCAGAAGCACAAAAAGGGTGCTCTAAAAGCCCGAGTGCAGCCCGGACCCCTTGCTGTAGCCCTCTCGCAAGAAGGAGCGTCGAAGTTCAAACCATAACCCTGGGTTTGGCAGGTAGCTTTACCTAGATGTGAATGGAATCTAGAGAGGGAGAGGGAGAGGGAGGGAGGGAGGAAGACGAATAGTAGGCTGGTTTTCTTTGTTGAATAAACGGTTTGTGTTCACATTTTGTCTGAGCATTGAATTCAATGCTAACATTTTAAAATTCCACAGAATTTGGTCTAAAAGATGGACTGGTGGTGAGACTACAAATAGGACTGGAGTGGGGGCTCATTATTCCATCTCATCAGTCTTCTTCTTTCATTATTATATTTATTTTTCATTCTTTTGTTTTGTGTATAATAAACTTCTTCAGAGGTGGAAACTTACATCTACAGACTACATTCGTCTTTGTCTTATTTCAATATTAAATTCTTGCCTGCTCGTGTTTTACAACTCTATTTGTTAGAATAAATAATTCCACTTTACGTATTTTATTTAGGGATAATTGTCATTTAAATCATAACTTTTCGTTAACTTCTGGTCAATCCCATAACTTTTAAAACTGGAACATAAAATTATAACTTTTGACATATTCTCAATTATCCCATATATCAAAATTACAGTGAAATTGGTGGCGACATATCAGCCGGAATTTCCGACATAGACAAAATGTTCGTTTCTTCAAAACGATGTCGTTGAGATAATTGTCATTTAAATCATAACTTTTCATTGAATTTCTGCCTACACGTCACCACCAATTTAACTGAAATTTTGATCCGTGGGATAATTGAGAAAATATCAAAAGTTATGATTTTATGTTATAGTTTTAAAAGTTATGGGATTGATCAGAAGTCAACGAAAAGTTATGATTTAAATGACAATTATCCCTTTAATTTATGAGAGAAGATGATTTACCTTTGATAGATAAGTTGAAAAGGATGATTTTGAGATTTTCTATACGAAAAAAGAGTAGATTTTAAGATGATTTTTACACAATCCATCATTTTGTACTAATTCAATGTTTTGAGATTTTCCATCTGAAAAAAGAAGGAAAAAAAAACATGATTTTGATGGTGGGGCCATAACCCAAAAAATTATTTCACAGACCATTTGCGTAGTACAAAACCCAAAAACATGGTGAAAATGCTTGTGCATTGAACAACTAAAGTTTGACTTAGGAAGCTTTGCATGTACAAATTTTAATGTGGCATTAAAAATTTTCTGACAAGAATGTGGCATTAAAATTTAGTCTGGATTATTCAAAAACATACTTTGATATCATTTTGTGACTTCTACAAGTTTAGCATGGTCTTTTTCCTTTTTTGATGTTAGTGATAAAATTGCCAGAGTGATTAGCACCAATAGTTGATAATTCTTGTTGTGATCAAACATGTGCAGTGGGAAGGATATGCTCATTCAATTCATATATCCAAGATAGGTGAGATGTTTCTTAAATTCATTCACTCATTTTCTATGACTTCCCTATTGGAGTTCACTCAATCGTGTAAGAAAGTCTTAAGTGGGAAAAATGTTATGACCTATCTGACTCAAATAAATATGCATGATTGTGTAAATTTTTCAAAGAGAGAGTGTTGGATATTTTAGTGTCATTGGGTTAACTGAAGTGACCAATCGTCATAATAATACTTCATATAAGTTTGGAGGTGCGGAGTGCACGCTTATATGAATTTGTTATGATCTTAGGGGTTCGCCCCTCAGGGACGGGGGTCCGGGGGTAGCGCCCCTGGAAGCGGGGTCCAAGGGACGGCAGCCCCTGGCGGGGTCCAAGGTGAGCATGTGGTTTTTCTCTACCCGGCCGCGTGAGGCTCTACGTGGATTTCAGAGAGTTCTACCCAGCCGGGTGAGTTGGTGGCATGTGTCCACCCGGTCGGGTACAACGCAGCGTGGATTCCAGCAAGTCTCACCCGGTCGGGTGAGACAGTGGCAGGACTCCACCCGGCCAGGTGCCGCACGGCGTGGATTCCAGCGAGTCTCACCCGGCCGGGTGAGACTGTGGCAGGACTCCACCCGGCCGGGTCCAAATCGTAAAATTGTCCAGAGAGTCACACCCGGTCGGGTGTGTCTCTGGCAGAGTTCCACCCGACTGGGTGCATGGCAGTTGAGACCGTTTTTGCCCGTTTTTGGTCGCTTTTTAACAAGCTTTTCTGGTTCTTTTTCATACAGAACATAACATACTTTGATTCTAAACTCTCTGAATTTTCTCCGATCAAATATTTTGGGTGAACCGACCAAATTGATTTGATCTGAAAGTGTCTACACGACTTTCGGAGATTCCAGTCTATTGTTTGTTCGTTTCTTGTTAATCCACCCTCCAGATTTCCTACATAGAGAAGAGATGAGAGAAAAGAAAGAAGAGAGAGAGAGGAAAAAAATTGACTGAAATGCCTTCACACTGGTTTGGTCACTTTTGTCCAAAAAAATGCAAAAAATAACAAAAGTACTTCAAACGATACTATGTCCTCATATATTTACCTCAAATATCAATATTTTAGTATATTATCTCAAATGTGTAACCCTCCTAGTGTAGTTACTTTTTTTTTATAGTTCTTTCTAAAAAATAAAATAACATCAAAGTTTGAATGTAAACTATCAAATTCTCAATTTTCTTGTAAATAACAATTCTTAAAAAAACAAATAAAATGCATCAAATCAATCACATTATGCAGTTTCCCTTTGATAATAATAATGAAGTCGTTCAGATGTCTGGAAGGCAAAATTCCGGATTTAGGAGGATCTACAAAAAAAATTCCAAAAACGGGAAACTTTTTTTTTTACTTCTAAAAATATGTAAAACGCATTTGGGAAATGCGTCTTCACAGAAGACGCATTTCCCAAATGCGTCTTCACTTAAGTAAAGTGAAGACGCATTTCCCAAATGAGTCTCTGCTCCACCCGGCCG
>JAYDZE010016995.1:0-28176 GCA_034509125.1 Monilaria moniliformis
TTTATACTTTCCAAGGTTCCAACTAGTTCCAAAGGCCTGGATACAGCTCGTGGATCTGCATCAGCATCCCTCACAATCTGAATTTTGGCACCAGAATTATCCTGCAGGGACCGAATTGTATCCCCTGCCTTGCCTATTAGAACTCCAACCTACAAACCCAAAATAAGCAGCACTTTTTAGAGGCCTATACAATATATTAGCTGCATCACAAACAGTCAGCAGCTATACAGAACTCGACTACTTTTCACGAATTTCAGCCTCATCTTCAACATTTCCAAACAAACTAGGGTAAAAAAACATTTGCTATGCACTGGGAAAGGCAGAATGCACCAGTAAATCAGATAGAGGTGCAAGACATTCAAACTGACCCTCATGATTTCTATATTCTGAGATAGGTTTCTTCTATCAAAGAGGGTAAAACTGAAACACTTATCATCACCCTGAACAAGTATCCACAACAATGTAAACAACATAGAGAGCAGCCTAGAACTTAACAATCAACCGGACAATGCAAGGCACAAACTACAAATAGTGAATTGCACCATGATTTACCTTGTCATTAGGAACCTCCATTTTACGCGACAGTATTGTATCTGAACCTGGCTGCCTGTCAGAAGACTCAACTGGAACATCCCCCTCTCTTGGGAGACTGGAGGGCTCTTCTTCAGATTCTTCTTTTGGTTTTCCTGCTTCTCCAGCACTTCCAACATCAGTTTTCTCAGTGTCATTAGGAGCGGTTTCTTCAGTGGCTGTCTCTGGAGGCTCTTCGACAGGTTCTTGGACCCCCAAAGATTGGCCATTATTATCCTCAGTTTCAGGCTTCTCAGACTCCTCTTTAGGTTCATCTTCTTTCTCCTCTTTAGGTTCTTCTTCTTTCTCCACTTCAGGTTCTTCTTCCTTCTCCTCTTCTTTGTGTCCGTTCTGTGGAGCTGCTAAGAAGTTATACAAACACAGTTAGATAAGTCTCCATTTCCACTTTTTTAAAAGATAGAAGCTCAACTTCTCCTAGGTCAAACATCGCAGCTATAATCAAAGAGTAATCATATAGCTTCAAAATAAAATAGCCCTACACTGCAATATTTTGACAAAAACAGATAACGAATTAGGATACGTAACCTTAGACATTTCAACAGTACTATCTATCAAACGCATTTGATTACAGTTTACACCGGATAAAACAACAGCAAACACATACTCAAACAAACACCTCAGAGTCTAAACAGCTGAAAATGAACAAAACAACAGAATTTCACAACAGATAAAGCGACATGAACATCGAGGACAGATTAATTAGGGCATATAAGCAAAAATGACCTGAATCATCAGCCTCGGCAACATTATCCGCAATGCTCTCCAAACGGGGCCGTTTGGCCTCAGATTCATCCACACCGCCATTCCCCTCCTCCTGCGACCCGTTCTTCAACGCATCGCGATCCGAGCTGTTCTCGGACTCCGTTATCGCTTCAGGAGCATCGCCGCGCTCAATATCTTCGAGCTTCCTCTTGTGGCCATCTCCGGTGGCGGATGCAACGGGTCTAGCTTCTGACGGCGTGATCACACTCTCATCCGCCATAGATGATTTGATTTATTTCTGCAGATCAGATAACGCGGTCGCAGCTACGATTAGGGTTTCCACTTCGCCAGTACCAATTGCTGCCGTGAGCCCTTTCCTGTTTAATATTTTTTTTTTGTTTATCTCGAAGCATTTTCATTTGGTTGGTCTGTATATATATTTGGTACTCAGATATTTTTCTCGCAGTCTCGCTAGGGTATAAATGGAATTTGGGTTTGAGCCCAACTTCTTAAATACAACAAATTAAATAGTGGGCTATTAGAAATGTTCCACAGAAGCTATGTATTCTATATAACTCGTAATGGTCAAAAACATTAAAATGCTTGTTCCTATTGATATAAACATTTATAAGAATCTTGCGTAAGACTGTTTCACTATAAGACGAGTCAAATTAAGTTTCAAACTCATATTTCAACGGCATGTTCGGATCCAAATAATCCATTTTTCAGTATTAAGGTCCCAATTCACACTCATGATACAATCTTATATAAATTCTTGTGAGCAGATTTGGGGTTTGTTGATCTTTTCTACTCATTAGGGCATCCACAATAAAGGACATGGCTTTACATTTCACTTACACTTTTTATGGGCCACAACAATTATATTTTTAAAAACTTTATGCTCTGTAAAAGAAGTCGAGCCTTAACTTTCTCTTATACAATTCATTTCTTATATTTTAAATTCTTTCGTGATTCATATAATTTTCAATTGCGTAATTTAAATTTGATTTTTGTTAAAATAAATTGAATAATATAATTTAAATCGAACAAAAAAACAACAAAAAAAAGTTTTAAAAAAAATGAAAAAAAGTTATGCTACAAGTGTGTTTCGAACCCAGGAGAGTGGTGTTTCAATTGCCACTTTTAAAAGAATACATTTAGGTATTAAATAGAATTATAAAAAAAAATAACAACGACGACGAGCGGATCGCTTAGCCTTACTTGCGGAAAGAACTGACGACTTACCCGCTCTGCAGCGGCGGTAAGCCGACAGCAACATCAGGAAACAGCGGGCAACTCTCGCAGAGAGCCGCTGTTAACCATGCTCATATGGCATTCTTATGATTACTTTGGGGAGTTAGTATTTGCTACATACGTTCTTTGTATGATATTTAGATCTAAGCGAAGCATCCTAAGATGATCTCAAACGTAGGGTTGGATGAAACCGCGACCAAATACCATAGTATTGACTATTGATGAAATAGATCGATCACAAGTGGAATAATATTAAATCAGGCTGACGAGTCAAGGTCATGTCATAGATTTTGGTATGACTTGGATCCGAGTGGTTAGCCCCCACATCACGTGAAGGCCTATGCCTCCCTTTATAGTACTTTTTTTGCTTGGGGGACCTTTCTTTTTCCTAGTGTTTATATCACGAGATTCAGCCACCTGGAAACTTCTAGATTATTGAATCCATCTTCCATTGCCTTATAATAAATATATAAATACAAATGTATATTATATATTGCATGTACTTTTGTGTCATGAGGAACGTGGGCTATTGAGCATGTATCTTGTTTTTGTTTTATTTATTTATTACTATTTACTATACTCGTAATGATGAAATTTCTGCTCTTTATGAATTCGAACTCTAATGTTGTATTCATCCAATAAGAAGATACATGCATCTTTCGCATATCTCCATGATCGAATAACTGAAAATTGTTATACTTTTTCTCACAAATATATAATAATGACTATATATGTAATAATAATAATCTCATTAGTTTTAAATCTTGGTTTGATCATTATGGCATTACTTTTATGCCTCTCTCTCTCTCTCCCTAGTGTGGCGAGTAGATATTAAACGCAGAGGTCGGACGAGTTCTCAGTCACATATTTATGTTGAATCTATGATAGGTCACGTAACGTCAATCAATATTTATATGGTATGAAATGAGGAAATGCATGTGACATGTCTAGTCAACGATAGAAAATTAATATTACAAGTATAAAAAGTTTTATGATTCTCGTACCTTGATTTGTGATGGGATTTGTACGTTGTAATAATATGTCAGCTCCTTTTCTGTTGGTGCATGGGACATGCATTAACATATAGGACCTAACATTTATTGTACGTGGAAATTAACATAAAAGAATAGATTAATTGTATATGACGAGTTTGTTTAGTAAGAATTAGCAAAATTAATTATATTATTTGTGAACTCGATAAGAAAATCCGTCGCTCAATCTTACTATCATTTTAATTTCATTTTAGCTAGAAAACAATATTTTAAATTATATCATTTTATTTTAATTATATATACTATCATTTTAAATTAATAATTTATACATATATATGAGACAACGAAGTATTTCAGCTAGAAAACAATATTTAAATGAAACACTAGACGATTCCATCTAACAAAATAACGGGAAGCCCATATATATTTGATGAACAAAGAAAAAAATATGACCATTACAAAGTCCATACAAAACAAAAAGTAGTAGAAAAAAACGAAAAATCCTAGAAAGAGCAATTTCATCCTAGAAAGCACACTTCAAGATCAAGCAATTGCTCTTTACAATAGAAATCAACCCATCACACCAAACCAAGAAATCAAAAAGACATGAAAGAGAATCCCAAAACCTAGGAAGAATCGAAGCTACATGTCCCGGACATGAAAGAGATTAGGGTTCTTGACAACGATGTCATACATGTAAATGGAGCTGAACTTGTTGAAGTCTCTGGGGAGAGAGATGAGGTCGATGGAGGAGTGTTTGTGGAATTGGTAGAGGTCGGGGTCGCCGCCGTAGTACCTCTCCCACCCCAAACCCCTCAGGATTTGGTCGAGGCAGTTGTACGACGACACCACCTGTCCAGTCGGAAGGTGCACCAGCACCTTTCGCTTGGAGGTGGCACTCCCGGAGCCACGCTTGCCCTCAGCATAGTCGGCTCCGGGGTTCTCAACCAACTGCATGACTCCGTTGTTCTTGAAAACCCAGACGCCAGACATGTCTCGACTGGGAAAGCGTTGGTAGTGGAAAAGGGGTTTTTAGTGGTGAGGGTTTTTGGAGAAGTTGAAATAAGTTGTGATGGTTAGAAGTGGAGGGTTGGAAGGGTATTTATATGTGTGAGGAGAGAGAGAGGGTGTGAGGAGAGAGAGGGGGATAATTTTGATAGTGGAATGAAAAAGATGTGTCATGTTGATAGAGTTTTGTGTAATAAAACTTAGATAGATATAGTGGGACCCATTACATTTTCATCTAGGGTGATCGTACAATAATAGATGTTTCTTATATTCTTGTTTTTTTGAGGAGAATCTATGGCTATTGTGGGCTTTTTTTTATTCTTTCTCTTTAAGAGTTCATATTGGAGAATCTGAGCAGTGGGGGAACAATATTCGCCCGCATTATTATTACAGATCAAATGCAATAAATGTTTGGAAAATATATCTGTGTGATATATATATATATATATATATATATATATATATATTGTTGTGACCACTTACATCACATGTCCCACACGTGAAGGGGGGTTAGGAGAGGAATTTTTGCGATTGTTACTCTTTGATCAAAGTGAAATAAGACTAAAGTCATGTGTGAACTTCTCGATGTGGATATATTGGTAGTGATATGCCTTAAGAAGTCATTTTTTTCATGTTGACATGCCTCATTGCAATAGATAATGTACATTACTGATTTTTTTTCTTCATTGTATTCGATATACTCTACAATTAATCTACGGTACTTCATCGTTCGTATCTAGGTTAACAAAACACACGCATGTGCCCAAATTCATTGTGGATCATGCCTCCCTTACTTTTACTCATTAGAGAGTGTTACATCTTAACTTGATCGATATGTTAAATCATATGTGCAGGTATTGTCAGAGCTATCGAAACTAACCAGCCATAGAATAAAGATAAAAAGTATACATGGTTTTTTACAGCCTACATGATATGGTGATAAATTTGAACACAAAAAGATCCTAAATGTCATGTCTATGTAAAGGAAGTTCCTTCCAATATGTTTTACATAGAGGACCATGGACCAGCTTTCATATCTATCTTGTTGGTGTTTAAATTATGCATGGCCGATAATAGACTATATATGTTGTGGGAAAAATCAAATATAGGGCTATTGCTCACATGTTATCACATGGAGAATGTGTGGTTTAATGGTCCTTCCTTATCCATGTTTACAGGCATTGTTTGAGCAGCAGCCAACCTCTCATAACATGTCTCTTTCCCATCAATCATAGTATACCCTAGCCATTTCCTCCTCCAATTTGGGATATTTTGTCAAATCTTGCTATAGCCTGTGTCCATCTACATTTTGATTGTGAGGCCTACGTTGCATATACTAGATTCTCTATTTCATTTTACTACTTTTACCTCATGTTATAGAATGAGTTATTTGTATTGTCAAGTGATGTGACTTGATTATCATATTGTGCAGTATTTGTATTGCATGCGTTTGCGTGAAATTATGATGTCATTTAATGTATGTGGCTCTCGTATAGATGCCTATAAAAGAGTAGCGTGTGGTTAACTAATTTGCTTATCATTGTGGTTGTATCTTGCAACATCAACATGCATTATGGTGATCAAGTCTATTTAATGAATCTTTTATTACATTTAAACATGAATATAGTGTATATATGCCTTCTTAATTACTTTCCAGTCTTTCTTCCACTTAGTATTACTTTTCACTTTATACTATGTTGTTAGGTTTTGGGTTTGGCAGCTGGTGAGAAAATTCATACGTTAAGAATTGTCATTGTTTTGTGAAAAGAAAGAATGATCACTTTTTATGGTAACATAATATACCAAATGTATTACAAAAGCTTCACATGTTACAAAAAATGTATCTTACATTCTCATATTGTACAATCATAGATACATTAACAAGACATAATCATTAGCAAAATTGTAAGAAAATCAATTACATCCCATGATCCACAAAGGAGATGCTTGTGTGACAAATTAGATCAAAGCCAACTATTCAAATAAATGCTTTTTGGTAAAGGATGAACACAACCTATAAATCTTTCTTGGTACACTTCTTGATTCCTTTTATTGCATTGGAATCTTATGTTGTAAAAGTTTTTTGGGTTTTTTTTTTTATTATTATTATCCAATAGGCGTGAATTATATGATATTAAAAAAGTATTATAGCTGAAAGAGTGATCAATTCCATTTTCATTACCTTTTGCCTAAAGAGGCATTCTTTTGGTAGAGGATTCAAAGTGAAAGATCCCTCCATCTTTGAAATAGAAATGAAATAAAATATGAGACTGAGAAACTCGATTAATTAGTTACCAATCTCCTATGTAATTGCACCTAGAGTTTCACTTAATGTATGGCTCAATTGTATGGCTTAATGTATGTAAAAATGGCATGTGCATGGTCGGGTTTATGGCACTCGAAAAGATGAGCTAGCTGGACCGTCAAAAATTACATCATGTGTCATATTTGCAACGTTTTGATAAAATGGTCCAGTTCATCTTTCTGAAATTAAATTTTTTGTCGTGTGTCATATTTACAACATTTTTTGAAAGATTATAGCATTTTTGCATTTTTTTTAAATCAAGTTATTTTTGAAACTTGGTTATAAAGTATAATTAACCCTTGTATTTAATTATTTGTGTCATTTTTTGTTTATCTAATTCATAATCCTTGATTCCTTGTCCTTACTTGTACGCGTAAGATTTTCTTTGAGATAAATTATATTAAATCAACTAAATATTGTAGTAATTCTTTTGATAAGAATATATGCCAAATAGCATTAAATCTTTGCTTCTTCCTCTAAAATTAGAGAAGCTAGTTCGTGTCATTATGATTTGCTGCTGCTTTACTTGTGCAGATTGCACACCATAATATTATATTATTAAATAAATGGAATAAAATTTAGAGACTTTCCTTAGGATTGTGTTTGATGTTTCTAGGAATATGTCTATAATTAATTATATGCCTAACTTCGAATGTTAATTTTCTACTAATATTTGGCCAACTACTTAAAGTTGTCCTTTACATCATGGGAATATTAGGACAGGGTTAAAAGAGAATACATTTTAAATTTAGAAAATGGATTCCTACTATAGAATAATTCATTAATTCATAGTATGTCACCGGTACAAAATTTAGTGTAAATATCTAATAATATTAAATAATTGTTACAAATGCACACATAATATCTAGACTCGTGACTTATCGATCATGAAATTGTCATTCCACCAACTAGGCCATCGCATGTCCAATAAATGTTTAATTTTTATTTTGAAAAAAAAAAAAAAAAAAAAGCTAAGATGTTTTTGCTTGAGAAGCTTCAACATTCAAGGAAGCCAATCCAACAGTTTCCGGGCTCTTTAGCTGATCAAGCTGCTTCTTTCCACGCCGAACTAAATACTCGATGTAGAGGTAGTTCTTCCGATCAACCTGTGAGGAGTTCCGGCGGAACTCCTGAGACACGAGTGCTTCGATTCTGCTACGTTCTTCAGGGGATTTTGTGCGCGCCGCTCGTAAGAATCCTCTGTATAAGGCAAGGATTTGCAACTGCATCCCTGAAAGCCTGGGTTTAGTGGAAGCTCCCATTGCATCTCCAGCTAAGTTGTTTTCCGCAGCTGTGCCCTTCTGTAAATAATCTCAACTCGAGCCCAAGAAGGTGGTGGCAAATCTGAAAAGTATAAACATGAATGGCGACATCATATATCATACTTCCACAACGTGCGAAGAAATGCAAGGCAATTCAGAAATGAGGACACAAATGTCGGATATTATAAGGCATACACACGACATAACATAAAAGAAGCACTGAACATCACTAGAAATAGAACCCCTTGTGCTTATGTTCCTTTCTCAAAAGTGAAAAATATAACCAGAATATGACCATAGTCATACAAAGGGTTTTCGCTAACGTGGGGGAGTTAGCAAGTACAAAGGCCTGTGATTTGCCTGATTTTGCCACTATATGCTTCAGTTTACTATATAGTATTTCCCAATTTCCAGTTTCAGACCAATTATAAGGTTCAAAATGGAGAATAAATAAATGTTGAGGCTATACCTACACCAACACCTACAGTCACTGTGCTCTGAACATTTCTTAGCAATGATTGTAATTGTACAAGAGTCAAGATGATTGGACCTTTGTTAGCATATAGGAGCTAGAACATTATGAACAAGTGAGTAATGGCATCCATGTGTTCTGCAGAGCTTCGATATGAGTAATTCTTTAACAAGAGACTTAAAAGGTTTTCTTATATAGTTATATAGCTGAGAAGAAATAACACCACGTCGCATTACCAAATCATATTCTGACATCTCATGGAAACCAAGAGAGTCTAAAAATGTAAATACTGCAGCACCAGGACCTCAACACCAGCAAATATGGGTTATAACTTATAAGTCATAAAAGATGTGTGAGAGTCTGTTCTAACATTTCACACCCCAAGAAATATATCAACCTATGCACAAGGGTGCGCCTCACCAAATTCTTTTTAAGACACCTCATAATATTTAAAATAAAGAAACACTAATGAGAATGAGAAATTTATCCTAATCTTCTAATCTGCCCTTTCAAGTCACAGCCCCCACCACATTCCCCACTTCTCTCATCCATAGCCACCGCCACCACCCTTTCAACCAAATCCCAACTATGGTCTGACTCACACTGAGAAACCAAATCCATCGCCAGTCTTAGGCACGCATATCTGCAACAACAAACACTTGACAAACACATCTCAAAGCATTCAACACACCTTGAAAAAACACTTTATAAAGGGTTTTTCCAACAAGGGATGAACCCACAGAGGGAGGATCAGCAAAACAGAAGTTTGTTGGGCTGATGCAAGGTTGGGTGTTTGGTTTTTTGTGGACGGGCAGGGGAATTGGGTAGGTCTGGATAGGGGCAGCAGCAGGGGGATCAGTACAGGCGTAATAAAGCTAAGCTCAGACAAAAAATTACTAGCTCAAGCTCAACTCCTTAAGATTTTCTAACAGCTCAACCTTCTTTAGTTGAGCCCGAGCTCAATCTGTTACAAAATTCTCATTCTTGCAATTGGCTCGAATAAGGTTTGTTTAAGTTAACCGAACCTAGCTCGATCTTAGGTTTAATATAATCGTAAAAAATCTCAGGTAATCAAATATCTAAAAGCCCTAGCACCAGCCATTACCAGTCGGATTCGCTAAAGCCGAAGCACATTACTCACAAGCTTAGAAATTTTAAATATAAACACGAAAATCGTGTCTTTTGATGGTCTTGCAGAATGCAGATCGACCAAAACACACCTCAAAACATTAAATAACATTGCAAAAGAATCCGTCATATCTTATTTCGCAACACAAACAAAGCTGATATCTTTTTATTCAACGAATATGCACAAAGGTTTACCATTTAATTGGTAATTACATCTCAGAAAAAACTGAAAATTAAAACAAGCATATAAAATTAGAGTGAGAAATAATCACCGTATGATTTGAAATTGAAAAATCGGAACTAGCACAATCAACTACCTCTCAGTTATTGAGGATTCCGGCGCACGCAGGAGAGGGATTGGCGGAATGGAGTAGCAGAAGAGAGAAGAGAGAGGAGAGAGAATGATGATGTTGAACGGTGAGGAGTTTTGGGTTCTTACCAAACTTTCCCTATTTTTTTTGTAGACGGAGGGAGGGAGGGAGAGAGAGAGAGAGAGAGGTGGTTAATGGAATAACTACAATTCTAGAATGCTTGAAGAGGTAGTTAAAATCAATCATTATCGTGAGAATAATATTGAATTTTCATTTTTTGTAATTAATAGAAAAAATTACATAAAAGTAACAACTCTAATAAATAAATTTCAATAATTTTTTTGTTCACTGCATTATAGTAATATTCATTTCTAAAACCTTTTTGATCAATTGTTGCAAAAATGAAAAAATATATATGATTATTAATGAGATTCAATAGTAAAGAATAGTATATATTATTTAAAAATAAAAAAGACTTATATAGTTTATTTTCAATATCTATATTTGCAATTTTCATATTTCAATATCACATTTGCAATTTTCTTGATATCTATAAATATAAATATATCATTAATTGAAGAACAATTTTCGATATAGAGAGTGGTACATCAAGTGAGAAAATTTTGTTGATGAACGAGTTCCCAATTTACAGTGTATCTATCAATATTTGATGCCATCTTCTACCTTCTCTACTCGATATCTTTCACAGCATCCTGCATCAATAAATAAACAACACTCACTTCAGATGACAATACAAAAACTTGTGTGAGATGTGTCGGGATTCATTAGACAATACTCATATTCGGATCAATCACACTCATATAATGGCGTATTTGTAATATTAGTAGTGTTTGGACCCGGATCTTGAGCGGTAGGGTTACCTTGGCCAGCCGTGTCACGTACGTTGCCGCGAGTGCCGTCGCCAATAGCCCGATCCCGAGTGTCCATAGCTGACCATTCCCTCCGGTTAACCCTCCTAACTCAGCCTCCTCTTGCTGGAGAAGAGGATCCAGAAGCAAAAAACGGGTCGTTAGCTCGTGAACAAGCACGACGAAATCCATCATGAATTCCAACATTCTTTCAGGACATTCTTGAGAAATAGTTGCAGTTTGTTTCTATGGTTGTCATAAGCATGGGAGCAGAATCCCAAATTCTTGGATTGATGAAAGACGAAGCAAACTTCACATTTGATACAAAAATAGAAGAGATCGATGCCTCAAGGTTAGAGACTCACAAGTATCGCTCGACCAAACGCGCCAGCACTCACGTATGCCCATGTTCCGGGGAGCATACCTAACCAACTGCACAAAGAGGAACTCGTATCAAGCCACGTTTAACGGCTAATGTACTAAAATCACATGCCGTCTGCTAAAGAAAAAGTCAGAACTTCACCATTGACACTGTATTTATCTTCATCGAAGAACCAAACATACTAAGCTTTGAGTTCATTTAGAATAATTTCTCAGTTAATCAGCAATATTCACATCACTAAATTACTTATAAAAGATTATTGCAGCTTAGCTAATGTAAGTTCGGTCTAATAGGACGAGAAAAGAATATGTTTAACGTGTCGAACGCACAATATCCATTATCACAAGGGTATTGTTCTTTGGTAAAATGCTCATTCAACATAGTAAGTGAAGAAGATGATCTCTTAAACCACAGAGAATCGTGAAAATGTTCACTTCCAAGAAAATGCAATACTTTCGAGAGCAAAAAAAAAAAAAAAAAAGTGAATGAAAGAGAAAAAGAGGAAGCTGACCTTCCTAAGACGTATGGGACGAATTTGACTGATGTAAGTCCATAGAGGTAATTTCCAAGAGAGAATGGAAGCAACGGACTCAAGCGGAGAAGAGTAACAACCTTAAAACCGTTTTCCCCGATGGCTTTGTCTATTGCAAGAAATTTCTTGTTTCCTTCAACAAGCTTTAGAATTCGTTCACGAGCAAAATATCTGGCAATTAGGAACGCAATGCTGGCTGCAACCTGAAATGAAAGTAAGGCGGCTTGATACGCAGTTTGCTTCATTACCCTTTCTATCTATCCAAGCTATTTGAAACTCACTGTGCCACTAATAGAGACGATAATTGTCCCAGTAATCGTGCCGAAAAGAAGACCAGCGGACATGGTCAATGGAATGGCTGGTATTGCAAGAATCTACAGCACAGACAATAACTTGCATCAATTCATCGTAAATTTCAGACGCTGATTCATGTGTAGGAACTTGATAGTTCTAAGAGTTGAACAAACAATAAAGGCCATCTATAGCATATAACAATATTTGATGCCGGTATTTGCAGATGAAGATAACTCAAGTAGCGAACATTGAATAGTAGTTAGAAGCGACGAAGTTGCTCAACACAAGATATCTGGTTTCTTACTTCTAATCCTGCATAAACTGCAACAAAAAGGGCATATCCAGCTGCGCCGTAACCTGAAAATAGTAAACAACGAGATGTTAGAAGCAAACACATTTTTTAAAAACAAACAGATGAGGGTAACATCAGTAGATTTATTCAAGATTTTCAAAGACGAAGCTGATCAAATAGTCCGTACAGGAAACTAGAGTTTGAATGGAGGAGTGTCAGTTATAGCAAACAATAGCTAATTCTATAGAATCACCTTATAATTTGAGCTACTTCCTGATTGTTCCGAAACACTTATTCATAGACACGATCTTATACAAAAGTAGATGAAACTAATGGGATTGTAATAATACTCCATAGTTATACTTCAAAGCAGTAGGACACAAGAGCAGAAATTGTGTTTGAACCCAAATAAAGTATCACAACTAGAAAAAGTAAAATATCTTGACTTGGTAGATAATGAACATAACATGAAAATTGCAATACGAAATTCAAACTCTTATATTCTGCACCTCATATATTTTGTGTAAATGTGAAGATTCTAACTTAGGGCCATCTGAAGTAATCCTCATTCCAACACTAAATCACAATGCTCATCTCAAACTAATCATAAATCAATCAAACTTCCACGACACAAAACCAGCTAGTATGCATGATTGCCATCTTCAGACAGATCTCATTACTCACAAGCATACATATATCGAATCAAGAAAACCTCATTTCCCCCAAATTCGTTCACGATTTCTTTCAATAACAGCCATTCGAGCTGAGATTGCTCTCCCCGCCATAGATATCAAGCAAAAGATCCAATCTTTTAATCTACATATCAATTAATAATCATGAAGAAACAACTAAAAAGGCTAAAAAAATCCCACCTTCAATGAAGCCAGAAAACTGGGTCAAGAAAGCATTGATCTGCTCTCTATACACATATCCAACAATCCCAAATCCACCAACAACGCCCACAAGCAGAAGTCCCGCCAAGATTGTGCCTTTAATCGCGGCGGCATCGTCTCCTCCGCCGCCGTCCTCCCCCGCCGCATCGCCGTCCCTATTCTCATCATTCTCACTCCTGGGGTTGAAATTCAAGAATCTCCTAAGGCTCTGTGGAGCTGTGTTGGGAGTCTTGGGAAGCGTTTGCTGCTGTGATTTCTTGGTTTCTCTTAGAGAAGAACATGGCTTCAAGAAATGGAAGCGCTTCGGCTTAAAACCCAATAAAGAGAAGCAAAAATTGGGTCTTTGCCGGGGAGCTGCGACGGAGGCGGCGGCGGAGGTGGAGGAGGAGAGGCTGAGGCACGGTGGTCTTGGCGGCGCTGTTCTAGCTAAAGGAATGGTGGGCATTTTACGTGAAGGCGGTGGGAAATGGGAATGAATGGTGATGAAGATGAAGGATAACAGAAAATTGGGATGTAGATTTTTGAATTTGTTTATATTTTTTTGGGGATTGGATTTATGATAAGTGTAGTCTGTTGCAGTTTTTTGAGAGTTTTGAGTGTTGTAAGCTGGTTGGTTACAGAATCTACCAGTGGTATCTTCTGATTCTGGAAGAAAAGAAAAGAAATGCAATGTTCATTTTTGATAAATGTATTTTGGTTTTTAGATTGTGAGGGAAAATCGAGTGATCAGAAAATTGAGAGCATAAAAGAAATTGTGTTCAGTATTGATGCACGTGTAGTCTATGACCTTTTTTACTCTGGATTTAGGATTTGGACATTTTGTAAATGTTCAACCACAAATTTGACTATGATTAGTAATAGGTACAATTTTATTTTATTTTCTTCCTCTCCTAGTAACACTCACAGTCAAGGATTGTGAGGTGTGAAACTCTATAGTAGATTACAGGTAGAAGAATTTTCAAGAATTTAGTAAAGAAAAAAAAAATCAAGATTCCATCACTAGATGTGTCTAAAACTTGTCTGTGTCAAAGGGTGAAACAATGAAATGGACTTCAGGTACAAAAAAATTCAAGAATTTACTCCACTCACCTGCAAACTGCAGTAACAAGTAATAATGTATAATGAAGTGGATTTGATTATATGCATCGTGAGATCTGTCCAAGTAGAAAATACTAGGAAAATTGAAAAAGAAAAAGTTTGTGAGAGAATCATCATAGGAAAGAGAAATCACTAGTGTGTGAAAAATATCTAAATCAGGAACTAATTTAGCCTAAAAGGCCGTTCAGCATGCGATCCAGTGTTTCCTTCAGGCTGATCGGTCGGGACATGAGTCAACTCCGTCTCGTTACTTGTTGCCGGTGCCATCGGAACTAGTCTTGCATTATTTACTGAAGACACAAATGTATGCATTTGATGAGTGAGAGTGGCTTGAACAGCTTTGGGTGAGAGCGATTCTGGTCTTTGGAGGACTTCCAGTGTTGAACTCCCAACAAAGTTTACCTGTTGAGGAGCATATAGGAATGAATTCATCAGTTATCAATTTTCTGGTTTTTCGAGGACTTCCTTGTTCACTACATATTTCACAGGTAAAGCATAATCCAAAACTTGCAGCTTCTTCTTAGTCTGAGGGGATGATGGATCAGCATAATCTTTCAATCATCGAACTAAATTCGGTTCCTCCATATCATTTGCTTCATCGTTGTAGTCGGGCAAGCTGTTGGCAAGCCGTGGATGACGCGAATTTTGAAACTGGCTGCCGGGCGAATGGATCCCCAACAAGGTTACGTCTGCTTGATGCAGAATTCAGAAGTTAAGGGAACAGTTTGCACATTTCTATGTGGTTGTTACCCTCCCAACTAAGGATCAGAATGGCTTTGCCATGCGCTCGTATTTCAAGTCAGCTAATTCTTGGTTCATTTGCAACTATTTCAAGCTTTGGGAAGTGCATTTTTGGCTGAGAAATCTGTGTTTTGTGTTAAGAAAACTGTTGTGGTTACACTATCCCTGGGATTGATAGCCATGATGCCATTGCGGTAATAATACAATTTGCTGGTGGTTTTTGCCTTTTCTAATCTTTTTGCAGCTGAATCAAGCCATTGGCTCCATTGAAGCAATAGCCATTAGCCAAGGCATCAAAGGTGCACATTCTAGAGAACACCCCGAAAAGGCTGAAACAACTAGCCGACATACAGCCCCATTCCTCTAGGATAGATACCTCATACTATCTTAGTCATCGTTGAATACATAGTTACTTAGCGCTTTCTCTTAAAAGCATCAACATCACTTGGAAGACTTATTCGGCATCATCTGGTTACAAACTTACAGTAGTTATGCCTGTCGTCTAGGCCACGAAATCTCATGGGAATCGGGACACAGAAACGTGTCTGGCTACCAGAGGCTCGGGCTTCGACAGGGAAGAGATACAAAAAGGCAGGCACAAACTGGTTTAAGTTTAACCCTTCGTCCAGTTCAAGATCATCAGTCATTGAGCTTACGATGGCGCACCGAGATATGATGCAAGACGCAATATGTCGCTGAATACTCCACCAGCCGTCACCTCAGCCCCAGCACCAGGGCCACGAACAATCAGCGGCTGCTTTTCGTACCTCTGAGTTGAGAATGCTATTATGTTATCAGATCCAGAAAGTTGGGCAAACGGATGCTCCTTCTTATATCTTCGTAGCTCCACCGTTCCTTTCTGGTTGACAACATCCACTACTCCAACGTATCTCAAGACCTTCAAATATTTCAAGATCATCATGAGTGCACGAACAGGGAGGTGTGGCAGCAGAACGAGACATATAGTTTTTTATTTCGTACTTATTCCACCAAATTGTTGCTGGGTTATTCACTGGCCAACAGCATTGTTATCCCTAACTATGTGTATTCTATGATTCAAAAGTTTTGCATGCTTTCTGAAAATAAAGCTTAAAAGTGCTTACTTCTCCAGTAGCTTCAGCCTCCTGCCTTTGCTTTGCCAAGTCTTGATCATACTTATGGAGCTGCTCCATAAACTCCTCAGCCGAGGCAACATCCTGGCACAAGGCATTAGAAAATCGAATCAGATATACGAACTAGTGGTCCAGGAGCCTCGCTAATTGAGTTGTTCATGCCTTTAGTGGGTCCGGCACTAGACTCTGAATGGGAATGTCTGATAGTTCCAGCTTCAACCCAGATTCTCGGGCCAGGATTATCACCTGCGCCATTCAAACATTTGACGATTGCAAAATTATCTCATCGGAGTTGCACAAAAGAAAATGAAACTAGTAGCAGAGGTAAAGCAGGTAGCCCTCCAAGGAGAATTTGTTGTTTGAGGATTTTCTATTAGTTTTCAGAAACAAGGCAGAATTTGAAGGCATTATAAGGTAGCAGAATTAAGAAATAAAAGGCGGTACCTTTCTAGCAACATCTGTCCCAGATAAATCGTCTCTTGGATCAGGTTCAGTATAACCTGCCTCTTTTGCCTCCTTCACCACTTCACTAAATGCTCGTGAACCCTCGAAGTTGTTAAATATGTAACTTAAAGTCCCACTGCATGACCACATTATAAAGTAAAGTCAGTATGTAGAAACTTACAATAGCCAGAAGCTTTTCTTGCTAACGAACTGAGAGATGAATAAACTGCCTCAAAATTAAGTTACAGAAGGAACATGTCGAACACCAACCTAAAAATGCCTTCAATTCGTAATATTTTATCCCCAGTTTCAAGGAGTCCTTGCAAAGTGCTAATGATTGGTAAACCAGCTCCAACAGTTGCTTCATAAAAGTAATGAGTGTAGGACTGTCGCTGAAGAGTTCTCAGCTTCAAATACTACAACTCAGAGTAATTCAAAAAAGAGTAAAATTGTCAGTAGAATTATCAATTGTATATAGAAAATATCATGTGCATATACAGAGAGATGAAGAACTCTAAACATTTGCCTGTTATATTATACATAAGTTTCAACTATTGCAGATGTAGTATCGATCATTAGTCCATTACCTGCTCAAGTGGCCCTGAATTGGCTTTCTTATTTGGGGTGACTACATGGATCCCTCGACGCAACCACTCATGGTAATGGCTCGCAATAGATGAGTCCGCAGTGCAATCTACTATGACAGTATTTGGGATGAAATGATTGCTGTGCACATGTTGAACAAACTTCTGCATGTCTGCCTTTTCCCCATTCTCCTCTAGTTGATCTCTCCATGTCGACAAGTCAACTCCCCTGAAATAATCAAATACAAGTATGCCAGGTTGTCAAATCCAAAATCATGCATACTGGTTATCGTGCTTAAATTTACGAAACTTACATATCACTCAAGAGCATAGTCTTTGATCCGGTTACACCCAACACACGAAGATCTATGTTAGAGTTTTCCTTGAGGAATGCTGCCTACATGGTTAGATGAAATATGTAAGTGTATGGAGGAGCCATAATCTTCACCAAATTGAAAAACACAGAGATCAGAAATAAGTCAATAAGTCATGCAGATGATAAAGAGTAGGTGCTAAATGAAATCAATCAGTAAATTACAACAAGGTAAATCCCAGTTCAAGTCGCAATCCACTCTGGTTCTAAGAACACAATGGAAACTACAGAGAATACGGTTTCCAATTTACAGAATAAATAGGTAATTTTCAAGTTTTGATGGGTAAAAAGGTCCTATGGGGCAATAGACAAGCTGATTGAAATGAAAAGAAAAGTTACAGATATTTGTCAAGTGTACCTGTTCCTTGAGCTGATCGAGCAATGTGCCACCAATCAATCCTGGTCCAATGATACCCATTGCTATTGTAGTTCTGGATAGATAAAATCTCGAGTGCACAGCTCGTAATGCCTTTACACAATCTTCTCGTTTCACAACTACAGTAACATTATACTCCGAGCAGCCTTGGGCTATAGCACGTATATTGATATTAGCCTGTTGAAGGACATGGTTAAGATCTTACATCTGATCAACTGCCTCCCATAAAAAAGAGACGATTTTGCGTTCATCTTTATAAAAAAAAAAATTCTAGTGATAAGTTACAATGTTACACTACTGAAATATGTAAAAGGAAGATATCATAAAAAAATTAAAATATGAAAGTTTCCGGACCTTGGCAAGTGCACTGAAAAGTGTGGCACTAACTCCAGGGGTACTTGCCATTTTCTGGCCTACTGCAGCCAAAATGCTACAATTGGGAATAACCGCAATCTGTAAAAAGTCCAACATAATCGAGTATTTAACTTACAAATATTTTCAGAACAGGTAGTATAAAGAGTGCTGCACTTCTGCATACACCAGACTTTAAAGGTAAAATAATATTGACGATTCTCTAGGAACACCAATTGTATGACTGATTACGTCAGTGTGTATTCGTATCACAACAGTTAGCTGTCTGTGATACGAAACATAGAAGCAAGAAACAAATGAAATAGCACAGTTGCACTTGTGATATTAAATGTGAACTTCTCTATCCACATTCAGTGTAATTCACTTATTTATTGACACATAAAGAATCAATTGTACCAATTTATATGCTTATATATATGCCGAAGTAGATTCTGTCAGAAATGCAAATGTACTATTTTCTACAATAAATTGGAAGGTGGAACTTGTATGAACAGTCAGATATAGTGTAATATCCATTTTCAGATGACAGAGGGGACCCGTGATGTGTTTTCAGGTAATGAAACTTACAGAGCGGTTCCTATACTCGGAAAAAATTTAAGTACCTGAGAAAGACGACCAGCACTCAAAGCCTGACGAAATCTAGACTCTAACGCTGCAGCTACAGCCCTGACTTCTTTTTCAGGCACAGCAAAACACACAGAATGCTCACTACTGGCCTGTGTTGAAGGATTCATCAGATCCTCATTGAAAAGTTAACATTATGCATTGGAGAAACAAGTGAGTAAAACCACCTGGGATATCATAATCACATTTGCTCCGACGTCTTTCACAGCGCCAAAAATAGCACTAGAAGTACCTGGAACCCCAGCCATTCCAGTTCTGCAGAATATATTTGTGACTAAAGGCTATGTAACAGTAATGGAAGAACGAGCCGAGCATTGACCTAATAGTCCACAATTATCATAATTCGATGAATAGAAAGCTCACCCTTCAACATTTACAAGGGCCAAATTGTCGATTGTTGCAAACCCTTTAACTGCAAACTCCAATCCATCTTCATTTTCAAAATCAGCAGGTCGGCAGATTGTTGTCCCCGGCGCAGAGAGGTTGAAAATATTTCTTATCACGATTGGAATGTCGTATTTCATGACAGGAATAATTGTTCGAGGATGTAAAACATTTGCCCCAAAGTATGACTGCATATACAAACTGGTTAATATATTGTTGATACATTGTCGAAACCTAGGACTCGTTACTAGAAAAGTCTTACCATTTCCCATGCCTCCTGATAAGACAATTTGTTCAAAACCACAGCCTCACTAACTGCCATGGACGATGAGGAAAGAGGATATTACTGAAATGACTTCAAATACTAGTGCACTATTGAGAAAGAATTTATGTCTTCAACAAATTAAGTAGAACAAACCTTTTCTCGGATCTGCACTGTACACACCATCCACGTCTGTCCAGATTGTGACTTGACGTGCTTTGAACAGGGCACCCATGATGGCAGCAGAAAAGTCGCTTCCATCTCGCTTCAAAGTTGTGGGAATATTCTCAGGTGTACTGGCAATAAAGCCAGTCGCAACAATTATGTCAGATGAATTTTTGGAGTACCACGTCTCTAGTCTTCGACCTGACTCCACGTAATCTGGGTCAACTTGATCAGAACTTGTAGGGTTTACTACGAGGACATCTCTAGTGTCCATGCAAGCACATTTTAACCCACTCTACAAGAACCAAGCGAATATTGTTAAGAAATTCTACTAGAGAGTACAAAAAACTCATAAAATTAAATGCCTAGAAGATAAGCATCACCTTTCTGATAACTGAAGACAGTAGTTCTGCAGACCATAACTCGCCATGTCCAGCCACAAAGTCGGAAAAAGATTCAGTCGCGTGACCAGCTGCAGTACATCAAGAATTCTGGTCAATACTCGTGCAAGAACGAAGCAAAGGGATTAAATGCAACTCAAACATCAAGGAACTGTCATCTCAGTTAGTAAAAGTAAACAAAGAAGAATGTATAATTGAAATTTATATTTGTAACACGTGTAGATTGACATATGCCACAAAATCAAATTACTACTTAATTCCTTCTTCTATCAGAAAGAGAGTAATACGGTAACATTGAATAACTACAACTTCTGAGTAGTGCTTTTTCTTGTATAGGCGAGAAAGAGTAATTTGGTCATCAAATCTCATATTCCACTTTTTGTTAGGGGAAGGAAATCGGAAATATCAAATTGAGTTTGATCATTTCTGCTTAAAGTGTTGGGCATTATCTACAAACACACATACCAATGTATATTGCACGCAGCATTGCCTTCAGGTTATTAATATCCTGATGCAACTGTGCCAAGAATTTATTCAGATCATCTCCCTTGAGTAGATCAATTGCTGTCGACTTGTGCTTCTCCAGAACAGCATCCAGTGAAGCTACATAGGAATCATCCCGAGCCTGTGCCTTGTGTATGAGATTGTACATCATATCCGTCACCTTTGACATTGCAGACACAACAACCAATTTTCTCTCTGACTCATCTTTCACAACAATGTTTGCAACATTTTGTATTCTTTCAGAAGTTCCAACACAGGTGCCCCCAAATTTATGAATGGACCAAGTGTCGCCTTTTGGAAGTCTAATTTGCTCGACAGCTTCGTCCAGTAGAACATCTAGGAATTTGGACATCTTATTAGTACAAGATACAGGCTCATGTGTTCCAGTAAAGTATTCGTGATTAGAAAATTCTTAAGAAACCTGCACTAGTGACTGAAGCAAACAGATTAAAATTCGACGAGTCCGTTCCTTGCAACTGAGAACTGCAACATACTCTGTGACAAAGAGACCCAAATTTATCCTCACAAGTTAGGTTAGATAAATTAGAATTAAACAATACAAAAAAATCACCACGAAAGTCCAACTTGGCAACTTTAGAAATAAAATTCAACATCATCAAGAATGCAAGTTTCCAGCTTTGAAGATGAAGACGTTGCACAATTATGCAAGTATAGCTAAGTAAGAAAGTGACTGTAATTTTAATAGTCATTACAAAACACGGAACCTAAAACTGAAAACCATAAATTTATCAATACTGTACATACATCACTTTTTCACCCTTTTTCTAAGATAGTCACCACCCTGTAAAAGTACTCTAAATACAGCTGTGACACCAAAAACTGCAAGCTCACATAGAATTTGGCCATAAATTGAATCAAGAAATCATTAAAGCTAGAAATTCAATTATTGGGGCTCTAAAAATAAGCCAAACTCGACTTCTAGTAGTTGCATGCATTGGCATTCACATATCACTGTAAAATCTAACATGAGAAAACTCAAGAATTGAATCTTTAATACGTCAGCCCATCCATTATCTGCAATAAAGCTTCAATCTTACACACTAAAGACCAAATAAATGACAAAAAAGAGGCCCCGTTGGTTGAGAATCGAGTTTAGTGGTTGATACCTGAAAATGGGGGGGCGGTGGATGAGAGAGAAAGGGTAGATCTTGTTGAGTGTTGTGATGGAATTATTGGGCTTAGAAGAAAGATTTGGTAAGGATGGAGAGAGGGAAGACGCGAACGCCATTGTTGATGATTGATTTGCAGAGCCCAATGAGTGTGTGTGAGTGTGTGTGGCGGCTGATTAATACTGAAATTTATGATGAGGCGAAAATGAAAAATCAGCTCAATTTATTTCTTTCTACTGTAGTGTTGCACTCGAGCACTGCGACGGCTATTCCGCTCTCTCTATCCCTCTCCCTCTCCCTCTCGGCGAATCTTGGATAGAAAAATCCTTTCTTGAAAAATAAAAATAAAAATCTTTATTTTATTTTCTCTTTACTATTTAGCTTTCAAATACAATACAGAAAATTCCCAATTTTCATTGTAAGTATTACTACCTAAATATTTCTCCATTCCATGGAGTAAAAATCTCGTGATTCGAAGGTTGTTAGTTCGATTCTTCATAATTACTAATTTCGTAATTAAGTAATTATAAAATATAGAGATGAATGCTTATGTCTTCTTAATTGACCAAATTTTCTTGAGACGACTATAAAAGTTTCTCATTTTAATTTATCATGAGAGTTTGGAGCAATATTAAAAGTAATATTAAGCGTGCCTTTTTTTATATTACAAACTTTAGACATTCATCTGAACAATAAATAATAGATTCTCACAATGATTTCAAAAAATCTTCGTTTAATGTCGAATGATGTTGTCGTTTTGTTGGGCAGTCCAATGGCCACTTAGTGCTGCCTGCTAGGTTTCCCCTATGCTACCAAACCATATCTATAATTATTTACAATATTAGTCCTTACAACTTTTTTTTGTCCCATTATAGCATCCGCCACGCAGCCACATTTGCTGCATATGCTGCAAATGGGGCGGGGTGGGGAGTGGTGCGAGGAACGCCGACACGCGCATGTCACCCTCACCTTTCCCTCTCGTCCAATCGCCAACTTGCATGTCTCGCACAGTGATTTGTGGCGCGTATTGTAATCTGGTCCAAATATTTTTTTTTTTTTTTTTTTTTTTTAGAAATTAAAATGAAGGGGATGTAGAAGAAGAGAAGAAGAAGCAGTGCATGTAGGGTATAGATTTTAAATATATTTTTATATTATTAGTTTGGACTAATTGTTATTGGGCTTTGTTATGGGTTATTGTTAGTTTAGGTTTTAAATATATTTTTATATTGTTAGTTTGGTATGGGACTAATTTATATAAAATTATAATTTTTAATTCTATTTTATTTTAATTGTATAATTTTTAAAATTTTAATTGTTCTAATTTCAAATTTATAATCACTTATTATAATTTTATAAATATCACAAATTTTAAAATAAATATATAAAATTGAATATTAATAAAAATAATGAATTAAAAAAATAAAATTGTGATTGGATTGTTGGTGTTGTGGCTGAAATTTGAAAATGGACATATATAAGATAACCACGTCATATATAATATAATAGCATGTAATTAGGTTGTCACGTGATTAAAATACATTTTCTCATTCAATATTTATTATTATCATACACGTATAAATTCGTGTGGCACTGTCGTAGTTTCAATTAACCTAATGAATGAGTTATAAGTGATGGGTAGACAATATTTATTATATTGTATTATTAGTGTAATATAGTTTCCACATAAACCAAGTAAATTGGTCTTGGCTCATGATCATTTCATAAAACCATCGTCGACAAATATGAATGTATATACATTACACGAGTATATTTGTAACGCATATACAGGACACGATCAGTATATCAACATCGACTCATTACTATCAACTTTCATGTTCAATTTATTAATGCTAGTGAGATTCAAACTCGTAATCTTTCAATCACAAATTCATCACCCCACAATTAGTTAAGTCATCCCATAAAGAATACTCTTATTCTTGAATACATACCAAGACTATCCATCCCCCCTCTCTCTCTTACATACTCATTTTGCATTCGGGGAAATTGTTGGAGTTGGCCTGTTTGCAATAGTCATATACAATGCTAGTCTTCTTGATAGTATCATACATCATTTGATGTCGAGCATCAAGTCTCTGAAATTCAGGTGAGTTCCAACCATATATTTGAGAGTCACAGTTTTGAGTAGAACAACCCTTTATCAAAAATCCACGAAAATTAGCGTAAAATGGTCCTTTGCTCCAATCAGTTTGTCCTAACCATTTTGTGTCATTCCAGAGAGTGGCATGCACGCGCATTGGGAGTTCTGGATACTTAGCCCCAATTCTTGTATAATTTTTCACTACTCTCACAGGAGTTCCATCTACAAAGAACCTATAAATATATATTAAAAAAAAACATAAATAAATAAATAAATTAATTAAATAATTAATTAAAATTGTAATTATATAAGAGGTAAGATGGGATTTACACAATTTGGTATTGATTCCATATGATTTTATATTCATGAAAATCTGATGTTGGATCAAACCAGAGCTTGATCTGTTGCTCCCTCCCACCATTGTCTTGGCTAAATACATTTGTATGTAATTTATAAGGTGGCCCATTTTGGCCCAATAGCTCAAAATCCAGCTCACTATGGGCCCCACCTGGCCCATTGTCAGGCTCTGAGGTTAACTGAGTATCACAAAGCAAAAACAAATTAGTTAACATGCATCTGCAAATTAGTTTTCACCCGAAACTCAAATTTTTTTAATTAATTTTGAAGCTTGTTATCTAGAATGTCCTCCTGTAAAATCTCGTCATCGAAAGTTCGACGGCTAAGTAATTATTGAGTCAGAGTAGGCGGGACATTAGGACTGTCCCGCTATTTGAATTGCAACTTCAGATGTCAATTAATTAATTTTTAGAAAGAAAAAAAATAGGGATGGATATTTAATTAAATAGTATTGTGAAAGGTAGAACAAATTCTAACATAAAATGTAGTCACGATTCCACTGGCATGTTGTGGAACTTTGATATCTAGTTTGAAAACCCCGGATCCATATGCTAGTTTTGATTTGAATCCACCTCCTATATAAGAATAAAATAAAATAATAGTATAAGATTTGGATCATACGAACGAAATAAATAGGGATAAATTTATATAATAACACCATTATTATTCATTTTTTATATTTACAATATGACTGACAAATTTTGCCACTAAAAACATGACTTCTACAAATTGAGTGATTTACAGCGTCAGTTAAAATTGAGCAAAAGATAACATAACTATTGGGAAAAGCAGATGGGCTAATCGGCCGACCACCTTAAATAACATCTTTTCCAAAATTGCAAATCACACAAACGCCGGCATATATTTTTCCATCAGCCACGTTAGCTTTAATTTCGTTCAATCTTTGATCTAATTGTAAACCATTCAAATTGTAAATGTCGTATTTTTTTCATGCCAAATTCAAAGTCGTATTATAAAGTAACTTTATTTAGTAAAATAATGAAATGTATACGAACCACTGGAGGGGTCAATTTTTATTTGAACTTGTCTTCCTTGATCGAGAACTTGAACATGGTCGCCTCCCCAACTCGAATCATAATTTTGATAGAAGGTTTCTTGAGCATTGATAGTCAAAAGTGTAGAAATAAATAAAAATATGGTGTATAGCCTCATCATAAATAATTCAGTTGGTAGTGATTTGGTAAATAAATTCTCAAATGTTTCATAGTATTTATATTTGAGAATCTAGCTTGCGTAAATTAATCTTCCCAATGTAATATAATTAATGTATCCTAGTGAAGGTGCAGTTAATATTTTGTGATAAATTCTCCAAATATAGTAAATTAAATTATATAAATTTATTGTATTTTTGGAATCAACATGATGAAATTATTGAAAAAGAGTAGGTTATTTAGATTTTATTATTGGCATTGTTATTGTGTCGAGTCAAAAAGGTTTTCTTCTGACTCACTTACCATTTAAAAAAATACATCATGCAGATAAATAAATAATAAGTTTCAATAGTTATTTATTTATTTATTTATAAAAAATAATAATTACGTATGAGTTACTAATGGAACAGTTTCTTTTGGCACCATTATTACCAATCAATTTATGTGCATCAGTTATTTCCTTAGAAAATTATGCGTTAGTTACATTTAAGAAAATCACGAATCAATTATTCATATGGAGTTTATTTGAAATTGGACTTTCTACAAACCTACCATGTTCGAAGAGTAAAACCATCAATACAACATATACAATGACATATAAATCTATGCAACTATCCTCGATGTCGTTTGTTCATCATCTGCGGTCCTTGAATATTCATAAAATGTTGACAACCAATGTTGTTGTCGATACTAAATGCACATTTATTGTGAAAATCAACGGTGGCGCGATAAATGAAATGTGTACGTCGATATAGGAAAATGTGATACATTACAAAATCAGAGAATTTGACACATAATTCAAATTTAAAACATCCTTGGAAAATTAGGGGTAAATCTTATTCATCCATCCACTAAGATTCAACGGTTATGATCTATTCTTGATTATGGGCTTTGTGATTTGTTGACTTAGGTTTTTTAATTTGGGCTGTAATCCCCACAGCTCAGTTTGGATCAATGAATGAAGCCCATAATTGATGATGGAGTAGAGATAGAATCGTGAAACTAATTAATTATGTATTAATGAAAAGAGGAAAAATAATTATTTAGTATATAATTTTTTTTAAATATGGAAGTATGATATTTTTAATTGAACAAATAAAAAATAAAAATGTGATATTTTTAGTGGAACGGAGGAAGTACTAATTAGTCACAAAATAAAATAAAAAAATTGATGGAAAATGAAAAGTGAATTTAGTTAGTAAAAGAATAGCAAAAATTTGTACTAAATAATTATAATAATAATAATTTATAACACTATCCTTGAGTCAAGGCAAATCAAACACTGGTCATGACAAATTTGCCACCTATTTAGGCTTTTTAGCACACTACAAAAGAAAAGAGCAATAATTGATGTGGCCAATTAAAATAAATAAATAAATCATGACTTAATTAGATTTTGAGAGGTGGAATGGAATGACCCATCTGCCATTCTCTCTCCTCATGCCATTTTTAATTACGGATTTATCAAGAATCAGTAGATACTATACTTTATGTAGCGTGTCAAAATTATGTATGTAATTTGACTTATAATTAGTCCAAGGTTAAGTTTGCAGTGTCACACACATAATTAATTCCAAAATGGCATCCGATACTTATTGAAATAAATATTAATATTTACTTTGAATAAATATTTTCTAATAAGTTTTGACAACATGGTTGGGTATCCACTTTTAAAAAATAAAAATTCCATCTAATTATAAAAACAAATGTTAATTTTGCTATAGTATAATCCTCCCAAAAATCAAAATTTAAACCAATAACCATCTTAGTAATTAAATATTTGCCGTAAGCTCGAGGGTAGCTCAATTGTGTATTAATGTCAAATAAAACACATAAAAAACGCCTTTCATTCCTATTTATGCACGCCGTATCTATTTTTCAAAGGTCAATTTATCATTTAAATCATAAAGTTGTGTTGATAATTTCCAATCCCCAATTATCGACAAGAAAATTCTCGCCGCCGAAAGGCCTATCACTTTCCTTTGAGAAATTGATGGGGATTTTTCCAATTCGCCCGATTCCGTTCGAACAAGGTTCAAGAAAAATGGTTAGGGAGGCACAAGACAACGTGTGCTCAGCCATTGAGGCCGCTACGGAGGCGACGAGTGGAGGCGGCGACATAATCGGTAGAGTTTTGCAAGATGATCGGTGGTGGTGTAAGAAGAGACATGGGCAGATAGGAGTAGGGAGATACACGTAAGCGTCACCCCATTAAAATCAATACACGCAAGCGCCGAAAACATTCGTCTTTGAATAATTGCAAAAACATGAAAAAATTTGATTTTAAATTTTAATTTCGAATCTTATGAAACTAACCAAAAATAAATAAATTTTCGTGATTTTAATGACAACTATCCATTTCCATATATCTAAATCCCACTTATTTGTAGAGCACAACGAATAAAAGGCGTTTATATTAACTTTTTAATACAATTGCCAATTTGTATGAAAAATAATAAAAATTTATTAAATGAAACCCCTAAAAAATAGCAATAATACTAGTTATTATTATTATTTTTTTTTTTCATTTAGAAAAGAGAAATCGTGGAATTTGTTAGCTACATCTCTGTATTAAAAGAAATTAAAGGTTGATAGGTGTAACTCTGTATATTTTCACAAACTTGGGTATGATGAAATTGCAATTAAGTCTGTGTGGGGACAAACTATATCTCGTTTGGAGTTACTCCACTCT
>JAYDZE010016996.1:0-10048 GCA_034509125.1 Monilaria moniliformis
ATTACTTCACAAGTGGCAGAGAATGATAGTTCTTAGAGTTATTAATACATAAGCAGCTCATAAAGCATGCTTTCTAGGTTATTGATGCTATCAGAGCCATGCCGATTGATGTGGGCAGACGAGATGTGATGAGATAGGTACTTACCAGGCACGACGGATTTTCGATATCCTCTGCTTGGGAGCATGTCAGGCACAATCTGCCCCGTAACCTGTTTTTCGCTCATGTTTAGAATGACTGTCTCACTCCTACCATCTCGGTCCTCTAGTGCCTCATCCTCAATAGGATCCCGATTGGTAGTAAGATACTGTCGCGTCATGTCTCTTTAGCGTCTAGATGTCTTTATTGTGACTCTTCGTCTGTTGAGTCTTTACAACATATATTTATGTCTAGCGAGTTGGCAAGAGTTGTGTGGAATACTTCGCGGCCTGGTTTCCTGACATGCACACATCAATTCCACGAGCACTGTCATTGCACTTAGATTATGTTTTTGGTGGCAGGCCTTTCACAGGGTCTCCACCACGCACATCAGCTTTATCATCTCATGCCTGGTTTTCTGATTCATTTGGAATAAGAGGAATAGTCGTAAGAACAATGGCATTCCTCTCTGTGTTTCTCATATTATTTCACATGTAGTTCGACAGCTGCGTGTCCTGGTGGCGGTGGGGAAGCTGGTCCCCCAGCATTGGCATGATAGCTCCTCGTCGGTGGAGTTTATGCCTCCCGTTAGTCCGCCTCTGCGGGTCCTACGATCCTCTCTGGTATCGTGGCGCCCGCTTGATGGTTCTTGGGTAAAGCTCAACACGGATGGTTCGTTCACAGCCTCTGAGGATGAGAATTCTCCAGCCTTGGCAGGTGGTGGTGGTATCGTTCGAGGTCTTGATGGCGGCCTTCTGGGCGTCTTCTGTACCCTATCCCGGCTAAATCAAGCTTTGAGGCGGAGCTTTGAGCTCTTTTTCACGGCTTGATCTTAGCCAGACGGTTCGCCACCCGTGTCTGGATAAAGATAGATTCGATAGCAGTGGTTGCTAAGATGACGTCGGGGCAACTCGGCTCGGCCGATGGCCGCCACTCCATGGCGCATATTCGTGCCTTGCTCCGACACATGGAGGTTCGGTTTTCCCACATCTTTAGAGAGGGAATCGAGTTGCTGACTACTTGGCAGGCAGAAGACCTCTGCCCTCATGACATATGATGTTGTTTCAGCACCTCGTTATGTGAAGACGCTTGTTAGGATGGATCAGTTGGGATACCCCAACTTTAGGTTTCGATAAAGGGATGCATGAGACTCTCCATTGTCTTTCGTCTCCCTTGACTCAGTGTTCGCTTGCTTTTGAGGCGATTGGTCACTTTCGCACCTCTCATCTATGTATGTTCGTTTTGTGCTTTCTTAGTATAGATGAAGGTATGGCTCATCATGAGCTTTCCCTCTACTCTTGCTTAGATATCTTGTCTTGAGTTTGGCCCAGACTGTGGGCCTGCCCTATGGTTAGTTTTTACTACGTCAGTTTTTGGCCAAGTCACTTTTGGGCTTGGTCATGTACTAAACATATGATTTATTTGTTTGATATCTACGGGTTGGGGGTCCGCCTAACCCTCGCCCATAAGGGCGTTTTGAAAATAAATAAATAAAAACATGTAATTAGATTTTCAGAATTTTTAGTAAATTAATAAATATTTGATGAGGACAAAATACTTTTCACGATGTCTTGGAACCAGAGGTTGTGAAAAAAAATTCAGAAAATAGATAATTTTAAATTGCAAAATATAATAAAGAATAAATAATAAAAGTTTATGTATTGCAATGTAAATACATCCAGTTTGTATAGAATAAAAACAACTAGTTTGATGTTGGTTATTTATACTTTTCGATAATTCAATTATTACATGTATATTTTTATTTTTTCGTAATTTTTATTTTGAGATTGTGAAAAAACTACATAATTTAGCAACACATCCTCTAAAACTAGCATAAAACTAAAAAACGAATGAGGAAAGATAAAAAAATATACATTATCAATTATATGAAAAATCCATTTATTGAGTGATTAATGAAAAGTCCATGATTTTGTTGGGCTAGACCGTATTTTAATATGTTTGAAATACATCGAGCCAACATCCATGCAATGGCTCGATGAGTTCCAATTAATCTGACTTGACTTGAAAAATAAAAATGTATATTTGCGAGCAACATGAAGAAACTTGTGTTTTGGGCATACCTACGTCCCTAAAGCCCCTGATTTATCCCATTGGCTCAATGTGCTCAGAGTCAGGTCGATCATTTGACACCATTACTAATAAGTATCAAAATTTTCCAAGTATAAATATAGTAGTTGTTTAGTTATTTAGTTTGCATGTATATTATATGCAAACGTGCAAAGAATTAGAATGATGCCGATTCATTAGTCTCAATCGCACACACCTTATACGTTTAGCAATCAATTCATCAAATAAAAATTACTAATATCTAAGCTTTAGTTTGTTATTGTTAGTTCATATTTGTTGGAAAGATTGAGAAAAATATCTTTTACTATGGAAGAAATCAATTTACATTTTTGTTATAGAATAGGAGGATTATTTTCCTTACTAGATATAGAATACACCTATAAAGAGGCATTGTAATCTTGTTACAAAAGAATGAAATATAATGAATTCCTACACTACTCTCTACACTAAACCTTTCAACATAGTATCAGAGCATGGTTTGATAAGGAACTCAGGAAACAAATCATCATAGTTCCACATTCTTGGCCAATTTGCTCAAATCAAACACCCCTGAAAAAAAAAGAAAAAAAAACCCACAACCATGTCAGACATTACGAACTTTGAACAGAACCAACAGGTATTAAAAGTATCACAGAACAATGAGAACATTTTGCTAGCCATCAAACTAGATGGGAACATATGGTCCAGACTAATACAAGTTGCAATCGACAGCCAAAGAAAAACAACCCATATAACTGGTCAACCAGTTCCACCTTGAGTGGGGACCTAATGTACCTACAGTGGGAGGAAAACAATCTCACGGTGTTCGCGTGGATCATACAAAATATTGAAACCAGGTTAGTACACAATTTCATACAACACCAAACGGCCTCAACGTTATGGAAAAGTCTCAACATCACATATGGGAGTGGGACGAATCTCGTGCAAATTTATGATTTGGAAATTAGGGCAAACAAGATCAATCAAAATCAACAGACAATTGAGGACTATTGAAGTGATTTATAGGCAATATGGATGGATATAGACCAAAGGCAGACATGCCCGATTAAGTGTTGTGACGAATGAATAAACCAATATCACCTTCACGTTGAGAGTCGTCGGCTCTTCCAATTTCTGGCAGGATTGAATGAAAGATACGAGAGCATTCGGGGGGATATTTTGAAAAGACCTCCCACCGCCCTTAGCTGAGACCGCCTTTGCCCGAGTAAGGCGCGAAGTCGCGCGACTCCAAATCCTGAAGGCAACAAAAGGTGATGGCGGTCACGGCTCATCACCAGGCATCGGATCTGGCCTGGTGGCTCGGAATCTAGAACCTCCAAGGCCAGATTGGAGTAGATCGACAGCGGACAAGAACCCACAGGGCAAAATCCCCTCTCGCTTCGGTGGCCCATCAAAGCGAGAAAAAGAAAATGCCGAAAAGGACAAATTAGTGTGCACGCACTGTGGAATGGCCCGCCATACCCGGGACCAGTGCTTTAAGCTCGTTGGATTCTCCGAATGGTGGGAAGAAAACAAGAGAAAAAACAAGGGACGAGTTTCCGTAGCCGACAGTGGCGGAGATGCCGAAATGGGTGGCGCCGCCGTCGCCATGGGTGGCCCGAGGACCTCCAATCGAAATGGAGAAGAAGGAGGTGCACAAATTGGAGGTATAGGTTTGGTGATTTATCACCAAAACCCCCTACTTTACCTAGCTTTTTAATGCACCTCTCTAAATTTCCGAAATTACAGCCGCACCCCATGTCTTGTGATCAATTGGATGTGCCCCCTAGTTCTGGAAAATTGCAAAAAAACCCATAATTGTAATAAATTGTAGACAGACCCTATTTCTTGCCAAAATAGGTTCCAAGTATTAGATGAGATTTCTATTGCATGTACTGCTCAGTATGTATCTAATAAAAATGACTGGGCTTTGATTTTTGACTGTGGAGTGACTAACACTATGACATATGATCAGACTGATATCTTGGAACTGTCTAACCCCTGAAAAATCCATGTTCAGACTGCTAATGGAGCATTAGCTACAGTTTCAGGAGCAGGAAATGTGGAAATTTTCCCAACCCTTCATTTGTCAAACTGCTTACATGTCCCCTCCTTATCACATAAACTTCTCTCTATCAATCATGTTACCAAAGAATTGAACTGTACGGTGCTGATGCATCCCATCTTCTGTTTTTTGCAGGATATCAGTACGGGGAAGATCATTGGACGTGGCACTGAGAGACAGGGACTGTACTATGTGGACGAGATCGCAAAACAAGAAACTTTGATACTCGCTCATGACACTGCTAATTGGAAAGTGTGGCTCTGGCATAGGCGTCTTGGTCATCCTTCACCGGGTAATTTGAAATTTATTTTTCCGAATTTAGTTCATAATCAAACTTTTCAATGTGAGACTATATGCTAGCTAAAAGTCATAGGCAGTCTTTCAAGTCTACCAACACTAGAACTCATAATATTTTCTCTAGTACACTCGAATGTTTGGGATCCTGCCCCATTTTAGGGGGACAAAACTTTAAATATTTTCTCTTATTTATTGATGATTGCACCAGGATGAACTGGGTTTATTTTCTCAAAAATAAGTCTGAAGTGTATGATAAGTTTGTCCATTTTTATGCCATGATACAAACTCAGTTTAAAACCTGTATCAAAACTCTTAGGTCAAAGGGGAGAATATGTTAATACATCTATGAAAAAAATTGTACTGAGAAAGGACTTGTTCACCAAACCACTTGCCCATATACACCTGAACTGAATGGGGTAGCAGAATGCAAAAAATGGGTTCTCTTATAAATGACTTGTGCCCTTCTAATTGAATATCGTGCTCCTTAGTACTTTTGGCCAGAAGCTCTCGCTACGTCTGTCTATCTCATCAATCGCCTCCCAACCAAAGTCCTTCACTAAAAAACCCCTCTCCAAGCCTCGCTCAACATTCTCATATCCCACCTACCTTATCCCTCTCATCTAGGATCTTTGGTTGTTCTATGTTTGTACATTTCCCAAAATATGACAGCACCAAGCTATCTCATTGTGTTATCAAATGTGTCTTTGTGGAGTCTAGAATCAATCAAAAGGGTTATCAGTGTTGTGATCTTCAGACCTGTTAGATTCATACTACCTTGTATTGTGATTTCGTTGAGATCAAATATTACTACCATCTTAGTGGCTAGGGAGAGGAAAAAGACTGTTTTGACCCCCTAAGATGGTCCCTTAAACATGTATCATATATGCCAAAACCACAAAAGCGAGGAATCCCACCTAAGCGATACTCGCCAGAGAGAACTGGACAGAAATCAAGATGTTCTATGGCACACATCGCCAGGGGGAGTCTCTCAGGGACAACTAAAGCCTTTGAAGCAGCCTTGTATGAAAAAGAAAATATTCCACTACTAGTGGAAGAAGCCCTGAAGTCTAAACACTGGAAAGAGGCAATGGACAAAGAGATGGAAACATTGATAAAGAATCAAACTTGGGGAAAAAATAGCATTCCTGAAGGGATGAAACCTGGAGGGTACCGATGGGGTTTACTATCAAAAGAAAACCAGATGTCATGATTGAGAGGTACAAAGCCCGACTTGTAGCAAAAGGCTACACCCAGATGTACGGAGTAGACTATGCCGAAACATTCTCTCCGGTAGCAAAAATGAACAGCATACGGGTCCTCCTATCTATTGCAGCAAGTTGATATTAACCCCTTCATAAGTATGATGTTACTAATGCATTTCTCCATGGTGAGTTAAAACAGGAAGTCTATATGGAGATTCCACTAGGTTTTGAGATGGAATTCAAGAAGAATGAGGTGTGCAAACTCAAGAGAAATATGTATGGGTTCAAACAAACACTAAGAGTGTGGTTTGGAAAGTTCTCTGCGGCAATGATAATACATAGCTTCACGCAGAGCAATTTAGACTGTACCTTGATCTTAAAAAGGAAAGAAACCTTGTTGCATGCTTAATTATATATGTTGATGATATGATAATTACATGAGATGATTTTGAGGAAATTGAGAAGTTGAAGCATGGGCTGTATACAGAATTTGAGATGAAGAATTTAGGAAATCCGAAATATTTCCTAAGAATCGAAGTCCTAAGATCTCCGCAAGGAATTTTATCTGTCAAAAGAAGTATATTCTAAACTTACTTGCAGAAATTGGATTGTTGGACTGCAAACCGTCAGATACACCTATTGCTATAAATCACAGCTTGTAGATTACTCAAGCGTTAAAACTTGTAGCTTGAGGGCAATATCAATGTCTGGTAGGCAAACTTATCTACTTGTCTCATACCCAACCAGGTATCGCCTATATTCTAGGAGTGGTAAGCCAATTCATGCACTCTCCTAAAAATGATCATATGGAAGCTGCTTTACGGATTGTGAGATACCTCAAAGGAACTTGTGAGCATGGTCTCTTGTTCAAGAAGAGTAGTCACCTAGAAATTTGTGGCTACACTGATGCAGATTGGGCAGGCAACCCTGTTGATAGGTGGTCCACAACAGGATATTTTACTTTTGTAGGAGGGAATCTTGTGACATGACGAAGCAAGAAGCAAAAGGTTGTGGCGTTGTCAAGTGCTGACGCAGAATTTCAAGGAATCAAAAGTGGTATAACAAAAATCCTCTGGCTACGTAAGTTATTAAGTGAGATCGATTTCGCTCCAACTTATACAAGTAGAATTTTTTGTGATAACAAAGCTGCCATCTGCATATCAGAAAATCCAGTTCAACATGACAGAACCAAACACGCAGAGATTGACAGGCACTTCATCAAAGAGAAAATAGAGTCTAGAATTGTAGAATTGCCCTACATCAGATCTGAAGAACAACTAGCAGATATACTAACCAAGGCGGTTAGTTTTAAGAACTTCACAGAGGTACTAGACAAGTTGAATATCGGGAATCCTATTACTAAACTTGAGGGGGAGTGTTGAAAAGATTGAGGAAAATATATTTTATTATGGAAGAAGTCAATTTACATTTTTGTAATAGAATATGATGATTATTTATCCTTACATAGATATAGAATATACCTAAAGAAGTGTTGTAATATTATTACAAAAGAATGAAATACAATAAATTCTTACACTACTCTCTACACTAAAGCTGTCAACAATATCACTATCAATATCATTATCTGATATTAATGAGGACCACCTCAATGAGTTTGACAATAACATATTTGTAAGTTCTTCGGGAGTCTCCCCTAAGAACATTGCACCTTATGACCTAATTAAATGCAATTATTTCTTTATCTTGAACGGAAAATAATTGATCTTCGTAGTTTTGTTTGGCCATAGGACAAAAATTGACACAATGTCATATACATTAATTTAATAATTTACGAAAAGCGAGCTAATTTATCATCAAAGTGTTTCCTATAGCCACAACATAGTTGAAAATGTTAGGTCACGTAGACTTGAAGTTTAAGGTTCAGTTTAATATATATATATATATATATATATATATATAATTGTTACAAACTCAAATTCGTGTATTTATCTTCTTAATAATGTCATACATTCTTTTTGTTTACCATTGGACGAAGCCATAGTTCGATCCAAATTCAATGCGCATTGCTCAAGCTCAATATTTGGTAACTACACCCTCCCCCCCGCACATGGGCTTTAATTTGAGAGAATTACTGTGTGGGATCGTGTCGTCAAATAATCAAATTTTATCAAAACCTACTTAAGAAAAATTAACAATGAAAATTTGTATTGGTGGTAGTAGCAATACACACCAAACGATCTCTGACGAACTAAACGACAAATAGGACTCGGAGCCTTTTAAGTGATGATGCTATAATGCGGAAAATTCATATTAAATTTTAAATTGTCACACTACAAAAATCCGCCGGTAAAATAGGTTACCGGCGGATTCACCGCGTCTTCAAAGTGTTTGCCGGAAAAAAAAAACCTGCAGATTTCATACGCCGGTAAATATTACCGGCGGCCATTTCCGCCGAAAAAAGTTTGACAAAAAATGAGAGCAAATTTTCTGACAGATCATCGGAAACACTGAATCTGCCAGTGATTAAAAAAAATAAAAAAAATCCATTTTAAATATAATAAAAAATGCTAAAAAAAATACAAAATACATAAAAAAAACTCAAGTCCAATATAAACAAAACAAAAGGCATAAAAAACACATTAAACGAATGTTTTCGATTCAGCTTAGTCTAGGAACATCATCTGTGTAGAATTGGAGCATGGTTCCACTTGTTCCTCCAGTGACCGTCCGCCAGTTGTTCTTCTCAGATAGAGGTTAGCTGCTACACTGCTGCATTTCCCCTCTGCTACACTGCTGCATTTCCCCTCTGCAGCCACTGTCAAGGAATCATGCCACCATCGTCTTCCCGATGAAGGCAAAAAAGGGCTAGCAGTAGACCTGGTAGGCACCGATGAGGTGGATCACGATGGCGGAGTTGGCGATGTCTGAGGAGCCGGTTCAAGATGCCAATATACTTGATTCCAACATCTGCCATCTGCTTCCGAATTGAGACGCAAATATTGGCTGCCTTCTGCATTTCCTCAGCACTTCTATTTCCATCCCAGAAGGATTTCAGTGCAAACTTAAGTTCTCTTTTTGCACCCACACAAGGATACCCTACAATATGAGATGACACTAACCTGATTCACCCAGTAAGCCCAAACATAATAAAATGGTATCCTATATGCTAACAAGGAAATAGACAATAAACATAACCTAAAGAAAGAATCCTAAAAGCATAAAAATGAGGCATCAAAGCTTACTTTTTTTTTGTTGATCAATTGTTTGTCTCACTTAAAGAGATAACCACAACATTTCAAACATTTCACTTAAAACATGACTCGTGAAGAACTCTTCAGTTGATTAAAAGAAAGCACCAGAGAAAAGCCCCTACAATAGATATTTGGAATTGCATTTATCAAGTATAAACTCTGCAAGCCTTTTCTTTTGTCTAGGAGACTAAAAACTTGACGGAATGTAGCTTCATTTGCATAAAATAACTATTAGAGATACGACATATGAACTATCATATCATCTAAAAACAAAATTGGAAGCCCAAAACATCACTAAAATAAGCATATGACATTACTGTTGGTGATTGAAACTCCAAATCAGTAATGCGATGCAACAACAACATAACTTGACAGAAGAAATAACACAAACACTTGCAAGTATTCAACCCTAAAATGAAATTCATGTACCTGAATCTCGACTAGGATTAAGGAGTAGGAATAGGCGAAAGCTATGCCGCCGATAGCTTGGAAACTTCTCCATATCTTTTGTGTTTCATCGATTGTTTGAGCTTAGACGACTGTGTCGATGTTGATTCTGGTCATACTTTCCCTCACTTTTCCTGATTCTAATCGGAAAAATGAAATGTTATTAAAACCAAATCGGGTGAATTAATAATTAATTAAATTAGGGCTTGAAATTGGGGAAGATTGAGGCTTTTTTCTTAATCTATGCTAATCCACAATAAAAGTTCCAAAAGTGGGAACTTTTTTTAAAAATTCCATGAATGGGAAAGACGATAGATGACACGGCCGCACTTTATTAAGGATAATAAAGCTCGGTTATCGTGACTGGGGGTGAGGATTAAGAAGCGGGATTAGAAAGGGGTAACATATTTGATATTCGTCTCAAGGATATCAATAACTTCATCAAATAGATTTATATCGATTTCTCGATAAGTCGAATGAAATAGTCTTACAACAATGAGAATGATAGATCAGAGTCTTGGGAGGAATACATATACTCCATCCCAAAATTCGTACTTATACGCAGCGGAATACATAGAATACGGTGACATGTATGAAGACATGCACCTCCGAGAGTCTTGTC
>JAYDZE010017007.1:0-10048 GCA_034509125.1 Monilaria moniliformis
CAATTATGAATCTAGATCTGTTATTCTTGTCTTGCTTCCGCTGTTTTATTATTAGATAATGACAAGAATACCTAACAAGTACCCGATTTGGAGGCGTCCTGCACCTATGACACCATGACTCAGGCTTCATTAATTTGGCCTTCAGCAGATCGTCATAACTATTCGTATGCGCAGATTCATGATCTGCTTGCCTATGGATTTGAGTTATCATGGTTTCCCGTGTTGTGTACAGAATGCGATGACAGAAAGGGAACTTGCAGTTTGGAGGGCAACAAAATCCGGTGTCGCCACTATTGCTATGAAAGCACCCCTTTTGAAGAGCGTACTTTCATCTGTAAGCAAACTTTCGTGCCTTCTTCTCAAAATGTTTTCTTGGAACATGAATATGATTTCTAAGTACAAGAAGATATACTGACATTCTTCACTTGGAACTGCAGGCAAATTGGAGTATTATGCAGGTAAGTTCTCATTTTTCTAGCTAGCCTCTTATTAGTTGATATACGAAACCTTTTTTTTTTTGTATTTGCTATACATATTTATCATCTTTTTAATTACCTGCTCTCTCCATTGAACAGTTTATTTGTACATTGCGGCCTTAGCAATTGGTAAGTTCTCACTACCCCTCATAATAATACAAAACTTACCATTTTTCGAATGTTCATTACATGGTTTTTTTTTTTTTTTCTCTTTACTAAACTGCAGGAGGGCTGATAGCACTAAGATATGTAGTGGGGATTCCATGTATAATTGGACTGGTAGTGATTGGACGGAAAAGGCAGCGTTCATGGATGAACGATAGTGAAAACATTGAAGAACTCTTGAGACAGAAATTGAATCACATGCCAATAAACTATAGTTATAGAGAGATTAAAAAGATGACACAGAATTTCAAGACAAAATTAGGTGGAGGGCCTCATGGAACTGTTTTGAGAGGCAAGCTACGGAGCGGTCCCAATGTTGCAGTGAAGATGCTGCCTAGTTCTTCTTCTTCAGCTAGTGACAAAGAGTTCATCAGGCATGCATCAGAGATATCGAGGATCACCAATGCAAACGTCGTCAAACTCTTTGGGTTCTGCATAAAAGGCAACAAAAGAGCTCTGGTGTGTGAGTTTGTGCAGTGCGGGTCTCTCGACAAACACATGTCCTTGCAGGAAGGGATCAAGAAACACGATCTGAGCTGTGGAGAGACGTTCAAGATAGCCGTTGGGGTAGCCCGTGGGATTCAGTGTTTGCATGCTGCCAACATCTTGCATCTTGCAATCAAGCCTCAGAACATCTTACTTGATGAGGATTTGAATCCCAAGATTTCAGATCCCGGGCTTGAAAGACTTGAGTCATCACAGATTAAGGGGAAGATGGGATTCATGCCTCCAGAAATGGTGTACAAGAACATTGGAAGAGAAGTCTCTTGCAAAGCTGACGTGTACAGTTTCGGGATGCTGGTGCTGGAAATGGCAGCGCTGCTGCATTCACATGCGAGCCAAGTGTACTTCCCCTTGTGGGTTTACAAGCAGTTGTGTGAAGGGAAAGAGTTGGAAAAGGAAGATGGTGGGGAAGAAGAGAAGGAGATGATGAAAAAGATGATTGTAGCGGCATTATGGTGCATTCAGATTAAAGCTGGAGATAGGCCAACAATGGAGCAAGTTGTTGGCATGCTTCAAGGAGGAGTTGAGCTGCTGCACTTGCCACCAATGCCTTTCCAGAGAGCCCATGCATTCTGAGTAATAGGATTTTAGCCTCCCTAGCATGTATTCATTTATTTACTTTATTGAATAAGTTTGATAGTTTAATCGAATTAACAATGAAAAGAAAAGGATTTTAGACTTTTAAGTCAAGCCTGCACTGTCACTAACATTGATCCTGCACAAATCAATTCAGGAGTCAACATCAAATACAATCACGAAAAAATTGGATACTAATCTTACTGATATCATGACGAAAATTAGCATCAGCCCATATTGAGGGAGTGATGAGTCATCCAAATTTTGGAAGAGCGGAAACACGTAAGCATATCGTTTAGCACGTGTCCCTCCCTTCCACCTACTTCATTTCTTTTCACTTTGATATGATCCGCTATGACTCCCAACAGCGCATTAGGTCATTACCTCAACCCGCACATCTCGAAGATGTCCGTCGTCAGGCGCCGGAGGGAGATGGACGACTCCGTCGCGGTGGAATTAGGATTTCAACTTCTTCGGCGTCTTCGATGGCGATGAGGGGCGGCGCGTGGCAGGTGCCTGTAGCAAGATGCTGGCTGAGATTGTTGGAGAGGAAAGACAGAAAGAGATCGAGTGGGAGGAGGTCGTGACGGAGGTTCTCAGGGCATCCACAACGGGCGTCTCGTAACCCGTCCCGGCAGGACGAGACGATCGCAAGACGTGTTGCGAGAGGTGCGGCAGGACAGGACACATGAGACAGAGGGAAAGAGGGCGTCTCGTTCTGCCACACGTCTCACTCCTCTGCGTCCAATCACAGGACGCATTCGCGCAGTTGCTGCGAGTGGGCGTCAATATGACGTCATTTTTATTAAAATTTGAAAAATTCAAAAAAATATATATATAAACATATATACATATATTTTATTAGCGACACTTAACGACTAGCAGCTTTTTTAATTTTTAATTTTTTTATTTATACACATGCTTATAAATACCCTACTTCCTCACTCTATTTTCCACACTTATTCTATCTATCTTCTCTCTCTACTTCATCTTCTTCATCACACTTAATTTTTGAGATGCAAAATGTCCAGCGACGACAACCAAAACCAATAGCGAGATTAGTTACTTCATAATAGCTACGGCGAAACACGCAGGGCTCCGCCTAATCGTTGACTTACCGCATGTCAATGCCCCAAGGGGCATACCTCTACGAGTTCCCCACCCAAGGGGCACGCCCCCCAAGAGCTTCCCACCAGCAGTTGGATGAAATTCAACTCTCCGATGAGCCTACGGGCTGCAACGTTCAAGCGGCATACACTTCGGACGAAACGAAACGGATCTTCAAGGTATTTGTCGACACATGTGGGGATCCTATCATCAGAAACCAACAAAAATCTAAAGTATTTTGGGATAGAGTTGCCGCTGCATACAACGCAAACCAACCGGCATCTAACTCGACGTGCACGCAGAAGAAGATTTAGGCTCATTTCGATCAAATTAGCCCAGAAATCTCCGAGTTCTGCAACATCTACAACAACTTGGAGAATGATTGGCCAAGCAGCGCAAGCGAGGTGGATATTCTTAAATTCGTCATGCATGTCTACCAAAAGACACTAGTAGGCCATTCAAGTATGTCACCACTTGGGAGAGGGTCTGGAATGTCAACAAGTGGGCAGGTGGCATGGATTCGGCGCCGAAGCGGACGAAGCATACCTCAAATAGCCTTTATTCCACAAGTGCTGGCGAAGTATCCGGAGACGTGAGTGAGGGGGCGTCAGGGTAGGATCGAGTCAAGCCCGTCTGATCGGAACGAAGACTGAAAAGAGAAAGGGAAAAACGTCGGCCTCGAGTAGTGCGACACTTAAACTGGACCTGGAGGTAATGAAAGCGGCCAACAAAACGCTCATGCACAACTTGTTGGCAAAAACATATTCCAAATACACTAGTACTATAACGCCTGAACAACTGGTGGTGCATTTTTGACGACCTGCCCTACCAGATTGCCATCGGGTATTGCAGTGCTCTTCATGATGGCACCAGCGCCGAAGCGGAGGCGGCATCAGTTTTCATGGTGGAGTTGGTGGTGGCTCAAGGTAGCAAAGACAATGTTAGTGTGATTTTGGTGTATGTTGTTAAGGTTGAGTCCTATTTTTTTTTTTTATGTCTCTCTCTCTAATTTGTCATGTAAAATACAGTACAATGTAAGCTTTCCAATTCAGGGTCTCTTTAACAAGAGCGTGTAACCTAAACTCTTGTAACAATTAACTTTAGGGTCCGATTGTTTATCAGCACTAGAGTAATGTTGTTTATCAACACTAGAGTAATGTTGTCGAGAAATTTGATTCTTAGAAAAGTAATTTTTAGGTATATAATTTTTAATAGATTACATAATATCAAGGAATATTGGTAGGTTTTAGACTTATAATGATCAGTTAAATTCAATTTACTAAAAGATGTAATGATTGAAATGATTTTTAATTAAAGTATTGATCAATAACGTATTAATAATAATTATTATTATTATTTAATAATAACAATAATAATTTTACTATTATTATTATTATTATAAAATACCGTAACATAAAAGTATGATCTATAATTTCAAAAATTACATAAAGATTTTCTTAATAAACTATTAATTAATATATAAATAATAATAACAATAATAATAAATATTAATAACAATTAATATTATTAAAATAATAATAATATTATGATTATTATTAAGTATGACTTGTAATTTTAAAAATTATATTAAATTTTATTTAATAAATTATTAATTGATAACATAATAATACTAATACTAATAATATATAATTAATAATAACAACAACAAAACATCAATAAATAATAAATAAAATTAATATTAAATATAACAGTACTAAATATAATAATTATTATTATAATTATTATCATTAGTAAAATAATAAAAGTGATATTAAATATCTAAATATGCAAGAATTTTGAAATTATAATAAATAATACTTAAGAAAAGTTAAAGAATAAGAATTTTGAAAAGTTGCACTATTTTTCTTGTTTTCAAAATTCTTATTACTTTTCTTGCTAGCCAAAAAATAAACAATCACGAAAATTTAAATTTAAGAATCAGATTACTTTTTCGTATGCAGAATCCCACCAAACAAACGAGCCCTTATAAGTTAATGATATTTCTTAATTACGTCCACAAGTGAGAAAGTAGAATATGAGATGGAATTTCAAAATATAGGTTTATTTTCATTTTTTGGATATTTCAAATATATTGCTTGTTTTCATAAAAAGTTGTGTCCCAAAGTTCTCTGTCTAATGTCACACCCCAACCCCTCTGATGTATGCATGTATAGTAAATAAATACGAAAAAAAAAACATGTGTCAAATACGAAAATACTCATATCATGTGTATATCGTCAAAAGTCAACATTTATCAGGTACATTTGCAATTGTTCCAAACCATAGTGGAACCCTCTCACTATTTGTTATGCTATACATTTATCTACATGTAAAAATGATGAGGATGATAAGGTTGCGAAAATGCGTCAGCCGCCGAACCTGATAATGCGTGGAGTTCGTCAATGGTGTGCGTCCGCCTCTCTAAACAAGTGGACCTCATCTATTAAAACTCGATGCTGAGAAAAAGGAACCCTATCATTTTGGAACTCGACTCACCGACATAATCTTGTGGACCTCTATTTTGTCTCTGAAGATATACATGTCTTTCTTTTACCAGCCTTTCTGCTCGTATAGTCGTCATACGTAAATCACTATATATACGAAGATCCCCCGGTGTAATCTTGTATCAATTCTTCTTCAAATCTTTTGCACTTATCTTTTTTTTGTAGCCAATAATGTAGACGCATATCGGGAAAGTTGGTTGAACTTCACTTCGTACTCGGCAACAGAAATAGCTCCTTGTTTAAGAGATAAAAACTCTCTTTGTTTCTCATCGCGATATACTGTTGGCATATATTTATCATTGAACTCTCTAAGGAGGTCGTTCCAACTAAGTACTGGAGGGTATGTCATTGGCTTATGTAATGCAACAACAGTTAAAAAGCATCATTTTTAAATTTTTGGATAAATTTCATGAATTGCTGCCACTTTTGTAATGCAGTCGTGTTGTTGGCTATTTTAATTGAAATGGAATGTGTTTTTGTAATCAACACTTTAGGATTTAATTGTAATGGAAATAAGGAATTTGAAAAAGTTAAAAAAAAAATCCACAAATCTAAATACTGAAAAATGTCATAAAAGCGAGCCCATTAAATTTTTTGATTTAATTTTCGTTCAATTAGTTATCAATCTTAATCAAGTTTATTAATTGGATGCACAATTGGATTAAATTTAGAATTATATAAATGTATTAGGTGAATGTTTAAAACATCTAACTACTTTCTCTCTCTCCATTTAATACATCCAACAAATATTTATCTCTCTACTTAAATATACTAATCGACAACTCCTAAAATTCTGTGTCATCCAAGAAATGTGTCATTTGGGTGGGGGCAGAGGGAGCATATAGGTATGTGGGTAGGTGAAAAAATGACCCCACCTTTTATTGTGAAATAATATATGAGGTGTGGGCTATCCTTGATATTGTTATAAATAAATTGAAAAGATGGAATAAAAGTATATGAGTAGTGGGTTATCCTTCAATTTATCTTTAAAAGTAAATTGAAAATTATATTTAAATTAAAACTTAGAGTTTCTTAGAGTTTTTAAAGCTTTATTGAAGTTAAATAAAAGTTGTACCCCAATAAATATAAAGCTTAGCACATTGCTATTAAAAAATATTTATTTATTTATTTTTAGTATATATATCCAAATAAAATACTAGTGATCATGGATCTCTTTTATAGGGAAAATGAATATTACTTCTTCTGTCTTATTTGAAACTTCTCATTTTTTTAAACATGGTTATTTAGTAAAGTATGTTAATTGAATGATTAGGTTATATCTTACTATATGTGTAATGTAAGTCCACAAGTTTTATCCTTAAATAAAAATAGGCTAAACCAAAATAAAAAATGAGACATTTCAAATGACACAGCGAAAATATTAAGTCATGTCAATTATTTTACATTTTTCATTAAATATTATTACTATTGATTAATAATATTGGCCCATTAGGAACGAAACCCACAAAAATTAAAATGTAGACAGCCATTTTTGTAGCCTAGGGTGTAACCGAATTAGTCTATTAGAAACATGTAGCATGACTAACTTTGATGCCAACGTATAAAAAAAAAACAAAAACAAAAACAAAATGTCCATTATCTACAATAAGTAGGGATGTTAATCGAGTCAACTCTATCGGATTGTCAGGTTATTCGGCTATGGCTCATTCGGGTAGTGACTTTTTTCGGGCTATAAATTCTCAACTCTAACATTAAATTATCGAGTTTCGGGCTCAAAATAAATTTATGATTTTTTAAATTAAAATATTAATATTAATATTAATAATTATATATTTCTAACAAATAAATACATATATAAATAAATGTCATTTCAACTCAAAACTAATATGCAACTCTTAGAAAAGTAAGAATATACATTTTTCATAAATGATCATCATTTTTTAAATTTTGAATCTAAATATTTTATATTATATGTTATAATAAGATATAAAATATTAAAATTATGAACATAACTTTTGAATATTAAATCAAAATGCATTTTCACATATGTTTGAAAAAAATTTCTTATTACACTAACTTTCAAAAATTTGAACAAAAAATTAAAATAATAAATTTTGAAAACTAAATAATGAGAACTCGTTAATTTTCATGTCAATCCTATGGGGCTCGGGTTATCTTCGGGTCAATCCTATCAAGTTGCGGGCTATTCGGTTTGGGGTCATTCAAGTTGGAATTTTTTTCAGATTATAATTATTTAGCCCTAACCTTATTAGGTTGTTGGGTTAATCGGATCAATCCACAGATTTCAGGCTAAATTGACATCTCTAACAACAAGGCTAAAGGCTCCTTTCTATATTATATCCTATTAGGATGTTAATCGGACCAACCTGCTCAGCTTCAGGCCATCCTTATCGGATTGTCGGGCTATTCGATTACGGGGTTTCGTATATAATTTTTTCGAGTTAGAAATTCCTAATCAAAAAAAAAATTATAAATATATTAATTTTGGTAATTATATATTTCTAACAAATAAATACTTCCATAAATAAATATCGCTTTAACTCAAAACTAATATATAACTCATAGATAAGTAAGAACATGCATTTTTCATAAATAATTGTCATTTTCTAAAAAATTTGAATCTAAATATTCTATACTAAATGTCATAGTAAAATATAAAAAAGTAAAATGATAAATATAACTTTCAAATATTGAATCAAAATGTATTTTTAGATACATTTAAAAAAAATTCTTATTATACTAATTTTCAAAAGTTTGAAAAAATTAAAGTAATTAAATTTGAAAAGTAAATAACGAGAACTTGTTAATGTTCGAGTCAATCCTATAACGCATAGGCTATCTTCGGGCCAACTCTATCGGGTTGAGATTTTTTTTTCAGATTATAATTTTTCAGCCCTAACCCTGTTGGATTATCGGGTTAATCGAGTCAACCTATGGGTTTCGAGTTAAATTGATATCCCTATATTCTACTACACTGCTCATTTGTGTTCAACGGTAAAATCTGGCTCAGCTGGCTTCAGCAGAAGAATAGGTGATATCCTCGTCTTTCTACCGCCGTTGCGCCGCAGTGCTCGAAGAGCGTTGGCTGCGAATCTCGATGCATATATGGTTGCTCCCAAACTGGGGGAACTCCCACCTCCTTTGGCCAATGCATCCTGCAGCCTGTTCTCTTCTTCACGAAGAGCTTCCTCCATCTTCTTCCTCACGCAACGCCTCCATGCCGCCTGTATGAAACAAGCCGCCCATGTCCTCCACTGCTGCGAGTAGAACCTAAATGTGTGGCGCAGCTGCTTGCTGTGCAGCCGCCTGAACTGGGAGGCAACAAACTTGAGATCATCGGCCATGAGAGCAAACGCTTCTACTTCTAGAAGGGCCTCGACGGTTCTGGTTGAGATGGGGAGGTTGGATGATGAATTGGGGTCTAAAGCCCATGTCAACAGCTCCTCCCCACAGAAATCGCCCGCTTTTAGAATGTCCGAGTTGAAGAACCCTGTCCGCCCTCCATTCGTGGTCACTGTTAACAGTTTGCCGCGCATGATGAACAGCATCTCGTCTACTGGATCCCCCTCCCGCACTATGTAGCTATGCTCGGTGTAAAGCACTGGTTTTAGACGATCACACATTGCGTCCAAGAGTTGATCGTCCATTGTCTCAAACATTGGCACCTGGATCATGCATGGCACAACCTTGTCGTAAGTATATATATAGCGTTTATCAGCCCAAGATTGTGCGGAGGAAGGAACTAGCTAGAAATGTTACCCTCTTAAGTAACGCTAAACAGAGATGTTGCTTTATGTCTCTTCTGAGGTCCTTGGGAAGATTGTGTATCAGATTATCTTCATCTACACCCCTAGTTTCCTGCCATTTGTATTGCTCGTATCTCCTGATTCGCTGCCTCAAACTCTCGGGAAGGAGACGGTGAGACATCCACTGCTCTGCATCTCGTCTTTTTACCCTCATCTCCTCCAATCTCAGTGTTGTAGACTGCAGATATGTCTGTAACACCAGTTTTCAGATTTCAGTAAAATCTTGCATCTACAACTTGCCATCCCCATTACTTCTTATAAGTTTCAAATTAAAATCCAAGACAGTTTACAGCAAACATTGGTAATAACGAAAGAAAGACGAGTGCAAATATTGTATCTTATTGGATAAAGAATTCGCTTACCTGCATATTTCCAATCAGAAATGAGAATAGGACCAAGCCAGATATGGAGATGAAAATTGCGAAGCTAATTTCCCAAACATAGGTACTTGTTTTAAGGTTCTGGCCGAGAGAACTGCAAAGTTTAGTTAAGTTTATATACCATTTACAGGAAACCCTGAAAATAATTACTCCACCAAGCATGCAAATATTATCTAGAAAAAACAATTACCACATTTTCCAAATTTTCTGTTACATTCTCCTTTGACATATCTGCAGCAGATGATTAATTAGGAAACATACCTTAGATTCTGCAGTCCCCACCAGAAACAATAAAAAAACTTCTTAGGAAAATCTTGTGATTCAATAACACCAGATTGAAGGGCATTAAGGAATATCCCAAAATCAAAAATGGCAGCATCAGGTGGCTGAAAAGGGCAAGATTGGTTCAAAATCTGAGGCAGTCCAGCATGATCAAGCTGGCAATTAAAGGAAGCTTTCCTACAATCAGATTTATCCCCACAAGCTTTTAGCCAGCAGGTAGTTTCACGCTCTATAGAAAGCACATACCAACAGGCTCCAATCACCTA
>JAYDZE010017018.1:0-10047 GCA_034509125.1 Monilaria moniliformis
TGTTTGTCTAATCACCAAAATGAAACGAGGCATGCAACAATCAGGAAATCAAAAGTGCTGAGTATATGCTAATAGGTCCTTTGTATAGAAATGAAGAAGCATGCCATCAAACTATATGTGAGCAGATAAATGCTGATATCTCAGCAGACAAGAACCGTAGTCTATTGGAAAAGAAAGACGCTCATATACTACGGTTGGTCCGAAAAACCGTAGTCTATAACCAAACACTGCGGTTTTTATGAAAAACCGTAGTCTATGTAGTGTAGTGTATGAGCGTTTTTCTTGAAGTGAAATCGCGTCAAAATTGATTGTGTATCGTTTAAACTCAATTTTAAGCGTAACTCGTGAAGTTTGGATTTTAAAGCGCAATACACACATCTACAACCGACGTACACCAAACACTACCTTATTATAGTTTATGTAATGTAAAAATGTCAAAGAACGACATCGTTCTCGTCAAAATATCCTCAAAATCGAGTTTGTACCGTCGAATCTCAATTTTAAGCGTAGCTCATGGAGTTGCGATTTTAATGAACAATACGCATATCTACAACCGAAATCTACCACACACTCCCTCGTAATGCTGTATTTAATATAATAATGTCGAATAAGGACATCGTTCTCTTGAAAATTGACTCAAAATCGAGTTTGTACCGTCTAAACTCAATTGAAGCGGAACGTCTAGAGAAGCTATTTTAAAGAGCAACATGCATATCTACAACCGAAATTCAGCACAAATTCCTTCATTACGGTGTATGTAATGTAATAATATCGAAGAACGGCATCGTTCACATCAAAATAGTCGCAAAATCAAGTTTGTACCATCTAAGCTCAATTGAAGCGTAACTCCTGGAGTTGTGATTTGAAAGAATAATATGCATATCTACAACCGGAATCCACCACAAACTCCATTATTTTGATGTATGTAATGTAATAATATCAAAGAATAACATTGCTATTGTCAAAATAGTCTCAAAATCGAGTTTGTACCGTCTAAGTTGCGATTTTAAAGAGCAATACGCATATCAACAATCGAAATCCACTTGAATCTCCATTATTATGGTCTATGTAATCTAATAATATCGAAGAACGGCATCGTTCTCGTAAAAATTGCTTCAAAATCGAGTTTGTACCGTCTAAGCACAATTGAAGCGAATCTCCCGGAGTTGCTAGTTTGAAGAGCAATACACATATGTACAACTGAAATCAACCACAGACTCATTTATTATGGTCAATCTAATATAATAAATTTGAAGAATAGCCGCATTCTCATCAAAATAGCTTCAAAATCGAGTAGGTACTGCCAATGCTCAATTGAAGCGTAACACCAGAAGTTGCGATTTTAGATAGTAATACGGATATCTACAACCGAAATCCACCACGCACAGCCTCATTGTGGTGTATGTAATGTAATAATACCGAAGAAAGGAATCGTTCACGTCAAAATAGCCTCAAAATCGAATTTGTACCGTCTAATCTCAGTTGAAGCGTAACACACGTAGTAGCAATTTTAAAGAGCAATATGCATATCTAGAACCGAAATCCAGCAAACACTCTGTCATTATGGTGTATATAATGTAATAATGTGAAAGAATGGTATCGTTGTCTTCAAAATAGCCTTAAAAGATGAGTTTGTACCGTCTAAGCTCAATTGAAACAAATCTCCTGGAGTTGCGATTTTAAAAAGCAATATGCATATCTACAACTAAAATCCACCACACACTACCTGAGTGTGGTGAATGTAATGTAATAATGTCTACATTGTTCTCATCAAAATCGCCTCAAAATTGAGTTTGTATCGTCAAAACTCAATTTAAGTGTATCTCCAAGAGTTGCGATTTTAAAGAGCATTACGCATATCGACAACTAAAATTCACTACACACTCCCTCATTATGGTGTATGTAATGTAATAATATTGAAGAACGACATCGTTCACATTAAAATAGCCTCAAAATCGAGTTTGTACCATCTAAGATTAATTGAAGCGCAACTCTCCGAGTTGCGATTTGAAAGAGCAATACGCATATCTGCAACTGAAATCCACCACACACTCCATTATTATGATTATTGTAATTATATCAAAGAATGACATTGTTTTTGTCAAAATAGTCACAAAATTTAGTTTGTACTGTCATAGTTCAATTGAAGCTTTAGCACCAAGAGTTGCTATTTCAAACAGCAATACGTATGTCTACAATCAAAATCTACTTCAAACTCCATTATTTGTGTCTACGTAATCTAATAATATCGAAGAATGGCATCATTCTCGTAAAAATAGCTTAAAAATCAAGGTTGTACCGTCTAAGCTCAATTGAAGCGTAATTCCCGGAGTTGCGATTTTAAAGAGCAATACGCATATCTACAACCGAAACCCACCACACAGTCCATTATTATGATGTATGTAATGTAATAATATCAAACAACGGCATCGTTTTTGTCAAAATAGTCTCAAAATCGAGTTTGTACTGTCTAAGTTCAATTGAAGCTTAGCTTCCAGAGTTGCTTTTAAAGAGCAATACGCATATCTACAACTTAAATCCTCTTCAAACGCTAATATTATGATCTATGTAATGTAATAATATCGAATAATGGCATCGTTCTCATAAAAATAGCTTCGAAATTTAATTTGTACCATTTGTGCTCAATTGAAGCGTAACTCCTGGAGTTGGGATTTGAAAGAGCAATACGCATATCTATATTTGAAATTCACCACACATTCCCTGATTATGGATTAAGTAATGTAATAATATCGAAGAACAACATCGTTCACGTCAAAATAACCTCAAAATCGAATTTGTACCGTATAAGCTCCATTGAAGGGTAATTCCTAGAGTTCTGATTTTAAAGAGCAATATGCATATCTATAACCAAAATACACCACACATTCTGTCATTATGGTGTATGTAATGTAATAATATCAAAGAAAGAAATTGTTCTTGTCAAAATTGCCTCAAAATTGAGTTTGTATCGTTTAAACTCAATTTTAAGCGTAACTCATGGAGATTTGATTTTAAACAGCAATACGCACATCTACAACTGACGTACACCAATCACTCCCTTATTATATACTATGTAATGCAGAAATGTCAAAGAACGACATCATTCTCGTCAAAATATCCTCAAAATCGAGTTTGTACCGCGTAATCTCAATTTTAAGGTAGCTCGTGGAGTTGCGATTTTAAAGAACAATACGCATATCTATGATCATAGGACACGTTCCCGGCAACGGCGCCATTTGATCTAGGAATTTTGCGTGTGCGGTCATCAAGGCACGGGCTGCCCTAATCATAGATTTGTTTGTTCCCCTTACCCCCCAAGTACTATGAATTAGTAAGTGGTAAGCTCGGGAGTCGATCCCACAGAGAGATGATTTATTAGCCCTCGTTCAGTGTGTATTTTCGAAGTGGTTGGCGATGCCGCTGCGCCTTGGGGTTTTGGATGGGGAAACTATCTACTAATTTGGGCGAAATGGATGTTTACACTAGACAAGGAATGAAAGATGAGAGAAGATTTGCTTATGTTACGTGACTGGAAAGTGCTGGTTTGAGTTGTGCTAGCGAAATGTGGACGAGAATGGTTATAGACTTAAGATTAAATGGAAAAGACAAGGATTACTAAAGTTGAACAAAGTTAACTTAATCTAACTCTAATCTATTAACCTAAACTAACTAGATTCTGCTACTTTACTAACTAACACTAAAAGACAAAGTCTGAAATTGTTGCAGACGTAGGAATTGGTTGAAAAGTACTGCAGGGTCAATGGTTGTCCTTTCTGGGTGTGGAGGACAGGTGGTCCCCATCGGCTGACACTGGGTTTTGCTACATTGTGGCAACTTCTTTTGACTGACTGTACAAACTACGGGAATATTGTGTGTAGGTGGCAATGCAAATTGAAGAATGAAAAGGAAAATGGACAAGTGTAAGTCATCCCCTCCAACCTTCTGATCCTATTTTGAAAAACAAGACGATCGGAGTTTGCTCGAAAGTGCTCGGGTGGAACAAACTACACCTTCAAACTGGCCTACTGACTACTCTACTTACCTACCTAAACTGAACAACACTTAAACTTGCGAAGAATGGAAGACTTTTAACTAAAGCGATTGAATTCAAACTCGAATTTTGACTACAGACATCCATTAAAAACACGTTAAACTTGATATCAAAGGTTTGTTAAACTATGAAAGCATTAAAACTCTTAACGGCGGTGAAATGACTCAAGACGGGAATGAAAGAGAACTTGAACTTAGCATAAAACATGAAATTTAAAAGCTGAGTTTTCCAGTTACACTTGAACCAACTATGATTCAGATGAAGAAACAAAAACTAAGAACAAGCTAAAGAACAACGATGCAACTAACTAAAAGCTATCTAAATGACTTAGGCTAAAGGCTAGAAATGCTGGAAAGAGCTAAACTACCATAAAAAAACTAACTACTGTGGGCAAAACTCACCACTCTTCCAGCCGCTCTGCGTGCGCCTTTTATAGAGCCAAGTAGGGTTAGCTCAGGAATCTGTTGCTTCGCACCCCACTGGTCCCTTATGCTGAGGCTTAATCCTCAAGTATGTTCGTGTCTTCCTGTTGCATCTTGTCTTTCCCCAACTAGGCTATTTGTGGCTTGTACTTCTCTGCCACTTGTCTTCTTCATTCATTCACTCTGACTTCCTTCATACGCGTCTGAACTGCCTCGCTTGCCTGTGTTGTTGCCCCACAATGCACCGAAACTCCGCGCTTTTAGATCACTTTCACCATCAAACCAAGCGGATTAGACCAGTAAAAATGGTCGGTATTTGGGCTGATCAATCTACAACCGAAATCCACCACACTCTCTCATACTGGTCTATGTAATATAATAATGTCGAATAAAGACAACGTTATCATCAAAATTGCCTCAAAATCGAGTTTGTATCGTCTAAACTCAATTGAAGCGTAACTTTTGGAGAAGCGATCCTAAAGAGCACTATGTATATCTAGAACCGAAATCCAACACACACTCCCTCATTGAAGTGTATGTAATGTAATAATGTCGAAGAATGACATCGTTCACATCCAAATAGTCTCAAAATCAAGTTTGTACCGCCTAAGCTCAATTGAAGTGTAATTCTCAGAGTTGCTATTTCAAGGAGCAATAGCCATATCTACAACTCAAAGCCACCACGCACTCCATTATTATGATGTATGTAATGTAATAATATCAAACAACGGCATCGTTTTTGTCAAAATAGTCTGGCAATCGAGTTTTTACTATCAAATTTCAACTGAAGCTTAACTCCAAGAGTTACGATTTTAAAGACCAATACACATATCTACAACCGAGATCCTCTTCAAACTCCATTATTATGGTCTATGCTATGTAATAATATCGAAGAACGGCATCGTTCTCATAAAAATAGTTACAAAATCGAGTTTTTAACATTGGTGCTCAATTGAAGCGTAATTCCTGGAGTTGCAATTTTAAAGAGAAATACGCATATCTACATTCGAGATTCACCATACATTGTAATACCCCAAATTTTATTAGATTTGGGCCGGATTTTTAGTGTTGGGCCGGTTTTAATTGTTGTTGGGCCCGAAAATTAAAACGAAAAAGGAAACTAGGGCCAAGCCCAAGCCCACACTTTCTTACCCTATATCTCCCCCTCTCTCCCTCACTTTCGGTTCTCTCTCCATCCACCGCCTCTCTTCTCTTTTCTCTCTTCTCACCCACCGTCTCTCCCTCTCGGCTCTCGTCTCTCTCTCACGGTCACTCTTCTGCCACCGCCTCAGCCCTCATCAGCCACGAGGTCTCCGCCTCGCCTTGCCGCCGAGCCGCTTCCTCACCTCGCCTTTCTTTCTCGTGGGTCGCGCACACACACATGCACAACACCCATATTCCTCTGTCAAAATTCACGCCGCCACTTCCTCTGACCACCGTCGCCTGTGAATTCAGCCGTCCACCTTCGTCGTCGTCGAGCAACGGGTGATGCCGTTCGCCTCAGCCTCTCGGTCCTTCCTCTGTTCTGCCGGGATTAGCCACTGTTCAGCCGTCTAGCTTCGACAGCCACGACTTCTTCTTTATCCTTATCTTCTCGGCTTCTATCTTTATCTCTCGACACGCACAGTACATATATATATGTAATTTCTGCTTTCTTGTTCATTATTTTCAAGTAATTGATTTCAATTCTGAAATTGTGATATGAAGAAATTATTGTGCAGAAATTAATTGAAATGTTAGATAGAAAGTTATCCTTGGAATATTTAGAACAAAGATTAAAAATGAGGAATTGTATTGAATTGTTAGATTTCAATTCTGAAAATTGAAATTGAAGATTGTTTGGAAGAAGCTGAGACCTTCGAGGATTAACTCATGAAATTTTAATAATTGCTTGAGTTAATTGTAATTGCATAATTAATCTAAGAATGAAACTTTGTTAAGTAATCTATTGAGGAATAAAAATTGAATTGTTGTGAATTGAATCAAAAAGATGGAAACAGAGTATGGTAGTGAATGGGCCGAAAGTTTGTAGGAGTAGAATTGTGAATTCTTATATTGAATAATTAATATGATAAAAGAAAAGAAAAAGGAAATATAAGCCCAAATTGATAAATGGACTACAATATGTAATAAGTGGGGGCTTGACATAAAAATAGTTGGGTCTAAAACAATGTAATTGGGCCAATATTCAAGTCCAAATTGAAAGAATGGAAATAAAATATCAAATTTAGCTTCTATTAATCTTGAAATAATTTTTATTAAATGAATGATTTAATTTCAAAAAAAGAAGTAAATTAAGGAAATCAAATGACGTAAAAATATAAATTGAATAAAAATATGAAATAATAAGCATTTGATTGAAGTGAATAAATTGAAAATAAAGTTATTGATTATAATATTTTATTTAAGGTGATCGGGCCCCAAATTCCAGTCGGGGAAAGGACAAGGTGCAAGAATAAGACAAGCATTTGATCATGACGCTTTTTGAATTTCGAGATAGTATACTCTATGTTAGGCCTTTATTTCTTGAATTAAATTCATGTTATTGCATATAAAAAAAAATTGTGATATTATGGATTATTATGTGATGAGGTGTTACATCCTGATTGGAAGTGAATATTATATCATTATATGTTACATCCTGATTGGATTTGAATATACCGTGAAATTGAAATTTGGATATGACTCTATTGAATAATGGGACGTCATTCGTCCATATTTGAAAAGCATGATATCTGTGTTAATGCCCCGTGCTTAAGTGCATTCATTGGGTATAGTTGGCATGCCGTAGGACATCAGTACTGCATTATCTGTTGATCACTTGACTTCTGGATAACCGAAGAGAGGATCATCTGATATCTGATATACGCTCTCATTGGGTGTTCTGTTACGCCCTCATTGGGTGTTCTGCTGCGCCCTCATTGGGTGTTCTGTTACGCCTTTTTTGGCTGTTCTGGGTGGTGTCCTTATAAGGGCAAGAACCCCGACCGTATCCGTAATTGATTTGGTCTGTGTACCAATGTCAGTCACTCAGCATATTTTGGGGCTATACGTGATGATTTTTGTTTTGATAAATATATTACTGTGAATTTTCTGCGACGAGCTGAATATATTCTGAAATTATGAAATCATATGTTATTACTGGCTCATTTGACTTATGGTCACATATATAAGATTGCGATGCCCTGATTGGGACTAAATGCTGAAGTAAATCTTTGTACAATATAGGATGATAATCTGCACAATATGTGATATTCTGATTTGGTTTGATTGCTGATATAACTGATATTATGTTGTGACGTAAGATTTCATACTTCGAACTAGTAAAATATTAGAATTGTGCAGGTCAAACATAAATTACATAGCATTTATTTAATTTCAGAAATTTAGTTCTACCGTTGATTATAATATTGAGCTAGTGAGCTCACGCCCCTTTCAGGATTATATTTTGCATGTTAAATTCCTCGTCGTTTCAGCAGCTGCGATCCTGTCAAGTCACTGATTCTTTTTGAGTAAATATTGTACATAAGTTATTGGCATGTCAAGAGAGACTTTTGAATTATGTTAACAAAATCTTGTGAATCTGCAGTGCAGATTGTTATATGAGCATATTTATGCTTTAGTTGTGACTGATTATCACTTTGACGCGGTGTTACAAGTTTTGGTATCAGAGCCTAGGTTTAGCCGGTTCTTGGACTAAACCATGTCAGATATGTATATAGAAACATGCCACATAGGAATTTGAACTATTCCTATATCAGTGACTTGATGCAGCTGTTATTCTTAAACAGATATCCAAAGGTCGAACGATGAAGCCCAAAGTAGGGCACAGGGTTCTCAGTCTGAGGAGATCCCATCTGCTTCAGCAAATATTCCTATTCCCGGTCAGGAGGTAATTTTGCAGACATTAGCTAACACACTCCGACAAATAGCTGGATCTACACCGAGTAGTCACACATCTGCTATCGAGAGACTTCATAAATTTCGAGTAGAGGAATTCAGAGGAAAGAAGGATGATGATCCGACCAAGGCTGAGAATTGGTTGGATCAACTACAACGAATATTCACATTCATGCCTTGTACTGCAGATGAGAAATTACAATGTGATGTAGCTTTATTGAAGGACGAAGCATATATGTAGTGGATGAGCATTGTACAGATTACTGTGCCAGAGACAATATCGTGGGACTTCTTCATGAAGGAGTTTCGCAAACAATACGTAGGTGTGCAGTATATGGAAGACAGGAGGAGAGAATTTCATTGTTTGATTCAGGGGAACATGTATGTTCTAGAGTATGAGACAGAATATCGGCGTCTGGTCCGATATGCACGAGAGATTGTACCCACTGATGCAGAGATGTGTCGTAGGTTCGAAAGAGGACTGAGAAGTAATATCCAAAGATCAGTTATAGGAGCAGAGACGGCAAATTTGACTAAGTTATCTGGTTTGGCGCAGAACATCGAGAAGTTAATTAGCAAAGAGGATGTGGAATGAAAAAGCAAAGAACAGGGTAAGAGACCTGCAGAGTCTTCCTATTTTACATCACGATATAAGAGGAGTGGTTATTAAACACCGTCACGCTATCAGGGACAAGGTCAGGGACAAAGGTCTAAGTTCAGACTGAGATCACAGGCTACATCTGTAGCCAGCACAGGAGGATCTGATAAAGTACCGATATGTGCGTATTGTGGGAAAAATCATCGTGGCGAATGCTGGAGACTATCTGGAGCTTGTCTTCGCTGTGGATCGAAAGATCATGTTATGAAGAATTGTCCGAGACAATTTGGCAATCCAACGACTACATCAGTGAGATCTGAGCCTACTGGTTAGAGAGGCCGTAGACCAGGTCAAGGATTCGAGATAGGTAGAGGTCAGAGACCAGCGTCCGAGTCTATTTCCAGAGTAGAGCAGAGAGCTCCGGCTCGTACCTACGCTATTCGAGCTCGTGAGGACCATGATATACCTAATGTCATACTCGGTACATTTACATTATTTGATGTACATGTCGTTGCATTAATTGATCCTGGCTCTACACATTCTTACATCTGCACAAAACTTATTCGAGAACAGAGCTTACCTTTAGAAAGGACTGACTTTGAAATAGAAATTTCTAATCCCCTGGGAAAAAGCGTAACTGTGAATCGAATCTATAGAGAATGTCCTCTCAACATCCAAGTATATTTCTTTCTAGCTGATTTAATGGAATTACCTTTCCACGAATTTGATATTATTCTGGGAATGGATTGGCTATACGTACATCGTGCGAAAAATTGATTGTCATCAGAAAACAATGACACTCTATACATCAGACGGTCACGAAATATTAGTGACTGGTGAAAGATCAAATTACCTCACCAATGTGATATCAGCTATTACAGCTCATAAATTAGTGAGAAAAGGTTGTGAGGCGTATTTAGCCTACATTCTCGATACTCGGGTATCTGATCCAAAATTAAATGAAATACCCATAGTATGTGAATACCCAGATGTGTTTCTAGAAGAATTACCTGGATTACCACCAGAGCGAGAAGTTGAATTTGCTATTGAAGTGGTACCTGGTACAACACCAATAT
>JAYDZE010017029.1:0-10045 GCA_034509125.1 Monilaria moniliformis
CGGGCTATTCGGTTTAGGGTCATTCGGGTTGAGATTTTTTTCGGGTTGTGATTTTTCAACCCTAACCATGTCGGGTTAATCGGGCCAACCCACGGGTTTCGAGCTAAATTGACATCTCTAAATATTCCAGGAGCCAGGAAGGACTTGGACAGCACTCACAAGCTTCGTTTTTCAAAACTAGAGAGAGAAAGAGAGAGAGGGATGTTTTAACTGGTTTACACCTGAAAAAACCAAATTGCTTTGGAAGTTGGTAGGCAATGTTAATTTTAAATTACAAGGTATTTTAAGAAACTTTGAACAAGTGCAGCATATGGTGATTTATTTTTCTTATGATACAGTGATATAACCCAAATTGTTGCTAACTATCTTCATTGACAAAATTGCATGGACAATTAATTAATTGATTAGTTACTTCCTCAAAAAAAGAAATTACTGCACACACAAATTTTGTTGTTTAATTTTAGAATTAACTTAATAGAAACCTAAACTGAAAATTACACAACTAGCATTGAATCAAAAACAGAAGATTTGACATTTACATTTGAAAGAATGGAGAACAACAAACCATATACGAAAACTAAAAACAAAAGTAAAACAAAACTCCTTATCAAAGGTTTCCCTCAAAAAGAAAAAAGAAAAAAGAAAAAAGAAAAGATAATGGTTAAATTTGTAATCATCGCTAATCATGAAAGCCGCCAGGTAATTCCACACACCGTGTCTAACTTGAAGAACTGTATTTGTTAACACGTTACGCCAATTCATATTTTATCTCTCTCTCTCTCTCACTCTCTCTCTAAAACCGTTTCATCGCAACTCATCACAACAATGGAGCACCGAACTATGGAAATCACGCTTCAATCCGGAAGAGACTTGAACAAGGTCAATCTCATCACGAAGATGGACGTCTACGCTGTCGTTTCGATCTCCGGCGGCGACAAGAGCTCCAAGCAGAAGACAAGGACGCCGGTCGACCACGACGGCGACGCCAACCCCACGTGGAATTTCACGGTGGAAGAGGCGGCGCTGCAGATGAATCGCCTCACCCTCGACTTCAAGCTCGTCTGCGAGCGAGCGCTGGGCGACAAGGACGTCGGCGAGGTCAGTGTTCCCATCAAGGAGCTTCTTGATTCTCCGGCCACGGCCGCCGCCGACGGCAAGAAATTCGTCAGCTACCAAGTCCGCAAGCCCAGCGGAAAACCCAAGGGCCAGCTCACTTTTTCCTGCAAATTCAGCGAGAAAACCGCCGCCGCCACCGGTACCTCAGGTAATTGTGAGCCTTATACCGCGTACCCTGCCGGAACTAGCTCCGCATATCCGTCTGCCGGAGCATACCCGCCGCCGTCGGGCTACCCGGTGGTTGAGGGAAGTGGCCATTATCCACCGCCGGCGGGTTACCTGGTGGCTGAGGGAAGAGAACATTATCCGCCGACGCCGGCGTATCCTGCGGTGGACGGAAGCGTAAGTTATCCGCCGCCGGCAGGGTATCCGGCAGTTGGCGGTGCTCAGAAGCCGGGAGGATATCCTCCACCACCACCGGCGGGGTACGGGTATCCGCCGCCTCCTCCTCCTGGGTATCCGGCCCCGGCCCCGGCGGGGTACGGGTATCTGCCGCAGCAGGCTTATGGGTACCCACCGCCGTCAGTGCAGCAGCCGAAGAAGAAGAATAAGTTTGGGTTAGGATTGGGGGCGGGGCTGCTCGGCGGCGCTCTCGGTGGAATGTTGATCGGAGATGCGATTTCCGACGGGGCTGATTTTGACGGGGGATTTGATTTCTGATATTAATTAATATCGTTGAATTTTGTGTTGGTTGTTAAATTTTGTTTATTTCTAATTCATGTATACTGTGGATTAAGATTTTTGATGTCATCAGCTTATCTTTTTTTTAGGTTGAATCATTTTCAAAGATTTTGATTCTTGCCCTTGCTTTAGGGGTTAGGCTTTTTCGAGCCACTTGCGTATTCCAAGTTTATGTTTTATTGGGGACGAGCTTCACTTGAACCGAATCTCTTTCGATCATTTGAAGTATGACCTAAATCTCGAGTAACTTTTTACGGGCTACAGCTCCAATGTTTATTAATTTTGATATGGTGTTATATAAATTTTGTGTTACATATAGTATTTAATTTTATACTGTGGAAACACCATCTTCTTGCCAGATTTAAAATAAAAAAGGAATTCTATACAATATTTATACTATGGAAACACCATCTTCTTGCCAGATTTAAAATAAAAAAGGAAATTCTATACATGTGGATAAACATACAAAAATAGTAGCCTTGTTCTCAAAATGCCCTTGCAGTGTGTAACAATGTAAAATATACTTATTACACGATTTACACGTCACGATGATCTTGTAACCGTGTAAAATATACAATTTACACGATTTTATACGGAAATCGTGAAAATCATATAGCATAAGGTTACATGATTTTGCAAAAATCAGATAATAAATAACAAAATCAAAACCAAACCTAGGGTTTAGGAGTTTATTGTTAGAGTTTCAAATTTCACTCTTCTGTACTAGAAAAAAATCCATCATTACACGAACGATTCACAGGTTACAAGAAATATAGTCATCCTTACACACATAATATCCCAGTATACAAGAAAAACAAAGTCTGTATTCCTTTATAAGAATTTCGCGAAATTGGAAATTCTTATCAATCGTGTAAGGTTAGCAAAATTCTTGTAACCCAGGTTCATGCCTAAGGTTCAGAGGAAATGAGGAGCCGCATCGGTGACGCTATTTCATATTTCAGAGAGAATGAGGCAGGGAAGAGAGAGATGGTGGTGGTGGTGACGCGCGCAACAAGCAGATCTGCGGGAGTTGTGGCACGATCTGGTGGCGGCGATAAGCAGACGATGACGACGATTAGGGGGCGCAGATCCGCAATTACAGCGTGCAACGACAGCGACCGACAACGCGCATTGTCGGTGACGGGTGGCGCGTAGATGGTGCAGATCTGCGGTTCGCCGGGAAAGACTGCGGCGGTGGTGGCAAAGATAGTGGTGAGTTTGAGAGATGAGGATAGAAGATGTGGAGATGTAAATTTTTAATATTTTTATTTTCTAAATTATTTTTAAATTAAATCGATTAAAGGTATATTAGTATATTTACACTAAAATTTGGTATTTTGTCCATTTTTTTATGGTCATGAATAATTTTTTCTTTTACTATATAAAATGGGCTAGTTGTGACCATTAATTCTATTTATATATGATCAGAGGGTGATATATAAATTCTCATCAGTTGAATATTTTTCATGTTGAAATGACTATTTAGCGACCATAAAAAACTCATGTATAATTAATTTCACCAAAAAGTTAACATATACGTGCACATGAATATTATACACTTCGTTTTTCACGCACCTTTTCATGATTCATTCCTTCGGATAAGCTTTAATAATACAAATTAAAAGAATTGACATCAATTTTATATAATAAAAAAATTCAATAGTTGAAATATAATTGATAAATTAATAAAACTTGATATAGAATTCATTATTAATCCTATAATTTAACTGCAGTTTATGAACTGACACGTGCCTCTGACATTTTTACTTCAACTCAAGACACTTTTTTTTTTTTTTTTAACATTTGTTTTATCGTTGTCTATCCTCAGCGTCCTCTATTTTCAACCTTAATTGCATCCATAACTTCATTTTTAGTTGGCAATGTTAACAATATTATGTTCAGCCACAATACTTTCAAGACAGTTCCAAAATTTCAGCTACAATTCTATTTTTTATTCTATTATTTTATTTTATTTTTAAATTTTATATATTTGTTTTAAATTTTGATTATTTGTAACTAAATTAAAATACTAAATTACTTAATATAAAGAAAATTATGAATAAATTCTAAAGTTAAATCCAATAGCTCAGCAAATAGAACATAAACTCAATTAGCTTTGATAAATCTGGGCCTTCCAAATTATAGTACCAGCCCACATTCCTAAGAATAAATATTTACTTAAAATGAAATTAGGAAAACAAATTAAATAACGGAAATGACACTCAAACTTCTCAACACCAACATCGCTTCTTCTTCTTCTGCACCCCATTTCTTTGTCGACTGAAGAAAAAAATAAAATAAAATAACGAAAATTAAATATGAAATAAAACTTCATAAAAAAGTCTAATAAAACAATGATCTAAAATCGTAGCAAATGTCCTAATTAAAAATACCTAAATTAATTTTATTTATTGTTACTTAGTTTAGTCTATAAGACTATAACTAAACCACTAATGAGTTTCTAATTTTGCTTGATTTGGGTTAACCTTACGCTTACCAATTGTTTAATCTGAATGTACCTAATTTTTAGTTTTGTTTTTATTTTATATTATTCATTAAATTATTTTGACGGAGTAAAAAAATCAACCAACTTGTTGCTACTACAAATGGTGAAGTTTACTTAGCTCATTCTTGAAGTTGGAAACTAAACCAAATTTGCATAATTTTAGGCCTTATATTAATTTTTTATATAAATCAAAGAACTAGCCAGGGTTTTTCTATGACTTCAAATAATTTCGAGTTTATTAATAGTTAAATCAATTTTCAATTTGCAAAATGCAAATTTCACCAAACTAATACAACTATGTAACAAAGAGATACATAATGTAAAGTGCAAGGCTCTGTATTAATTTGATGAGAAATTGTTTTTTATGCTATATATTGTTTAGAATTAATTTATTTATTACTTAACTGTAGTTTTATGCTTGGAGTATTTTGTGTGTGTGTGAACATCCAAATTGACGTCCAATTATACCTTCCAAACGAATCAGAAGCCCATCAAGGCCCTAAAACCTTTCATGACCGATGCAATGATAAACCCTACCTAAAACAATCCCCATTTCCCAAACCCTAATTGAATCGCCATGAGACCTCTAGACGAGAACGAGACGACCCTCGTCTTCAACAAGCTCCACAAATTCGTCGGCAACAACCTCAAGAACATCGTCCTCGAGTCTCAGGCACACGAGGGGCCCGAGCCGAACCCGGGCCGCTACTGCTTCCGAATGCAGAAGAACCGCGTCTACTACGTCTCCGAATCGCTCGTCAAGCGCGCCACCAACATCAAGCGCGACAAGCTCGTCTCGCTGGGGACGCAAATCGGCAAATTCACCAAGGGCGGCAAGTTCCACCTCACGGTCCAGTGCCTGAACCTGCTAGCGGCGAACGCCAAACACAAGGTGTGGCTGAAGCCGACGTCGGAGATGAGCTTCCTCTACGGGAACAGCGTGTTGAAGGGTGGGGTGGGGAGGATTACGGAGAGCATTCAGGTGAATGACGGGGTGGTGGTTTTCTCGATGTCGGATGTGCCTCTGGGATTTGGGGATGCGGCGAAGAGCACCGTGGATTGCCGTAAGATGGACCCCAATGGGATCGTCGTGCATCGCCACGCCGATATTGGGGAGTATTTGAGGATGGAGGATGATCTCTAGCTCGGATAATGAGGGAAATTGTGGTGCATTATAATATGGTAGTATGATCTTGATTTGGTTGGTCAATGTTTGTTATATTCATGATAGATTTTGGGTAATCTGTCTTGTGTTGGTTATGTTGATCAAAATGTTTGATATCTGTTGTTTATTTGGTTACTACTTCTTAGTACTAATTTGGATGGTTGCTTTCACTTTGTATGTGGTATTATAAGTTGATTATAATGGGTTCTTACTTATAAGATGAGATTGACTGTTTAAAGTATTTGATGGATTGGCCTGGATTATTTTTATTTATCTTTCTTATCATTCGAAGTAAACTCCTACAGTTCTGATTTTCCTGTTTTTCACTCATTTGTCGTTTTGACACAGACTCTAGCTTCTTTGCAAGTGTACTTGAAATGCCACGTTATGGTTTAAAATGCAATCAGGGTTATGTTTGAGCCCTGTCATTGAATTTGCTTTTGGCAGAACCATGATTACTTCTTCATTACATGTTATGTGTTTCCTCTTCTAAATGGTTAGAAACTCAACTCCTTTCACTTCCTAGGAATACTTAAAGTTGGGATTTTCTGTTTAATGCTTATGTTGGATGTTGCTCTTCTCCTCTGTTGCACCTTACGATTACAATGCTTATACAAATATCAGCCAGTTGAACTGTAAATAATAGTCGAATAAGAAATAAATTTCTGCAGATTTATTTCCAGGTGAGGATGCTTATCACTGACTCACTTTCATCACTTATAGCTCCAGTTCTTGGAGGTGGTGGTATACACATTTACTTGATATATTAAGTTGTGGGGAATTGAGAAAATCTTTTCATTCTCTGCTTAGATATGCTGGGTTTGTGCCTAAACTCTTTCCTAATTGGCCAATATGTACAAGGCACGCCTTAATGGTTACTGCTGGATTTTTTGTTAAAGAAGATTGCACATGAGTTAATCTCTGTGTCGTGCTAACTGTTGCCTTGATGCTTTAATCTTTTACTTTCTTGTGAAAATTCTATACAAGATCTATTCGCCAAATCTTCCATTTTTGATCTCTGAGAAACTATGATATTCATCATCATCCTGCCACTGCATAAATACCCAGGAGCAATACAGATACACTTTTCCTCTTAGATCCAACATATTTTTACTTTGGGCATGACAGCTTGTATGATAATTTAATAAATAGTATAAATATATGCTATTATTTTGTGTCAAACAGGTGTAGTAATACTCTCTAATTATCCGAACTCTTTGGAATTTATAGATATAATAGTTGCAATAACTGATTATCCATTGCAATTATAAAGCAAACCTTTATAACAAATAGTAAAACAAAAACGATTTAATTTTAAAAAAAAAGTCCACATAGATGTTGGTAAATATTCATACCCATCTAACATGGATAAACGAAAACAGTGGTCACAGCACAAGAAATCTAAAATGGATCACATATATTGGTATCAAAGCGCCAGGCCGGTTGAAGCCCATATGCATAAGAACATCGGTTTGGGCTTCCCCATTTCTTATGCCGAATTGACCCTTTGGGCTAAAAAGCAAAAAGAAACTTGCGCATCCAGGGAATCGAACCCTGGTCAGTACCGTGGGAGGGTACTATGATACCACTACACCAGATGCGCTTGTTGTTAACGTTCTTACAGTTTCAAATATTTTAATCTTTGTTAGTCAACAAGATCAAATCGAAATATTAGTAAGGTCCAATATTATTACAATTGAACTCAGAACGAGTAACTTTTGATATGAAGAAATTGTATTGGAACTTACTAACAATCAACCTAATCCCATAAAATAGGATTTATATGTGATATCATAATCTAAAAATATTTGTGGGATTTGAACCAATAACCATTAAGATGACATCTTTTATATTTATGGAAAGCAACATTAATTATTTATCCCCTTTTATATTTGTGAAAAGAAACATTAGTTATTTATCCCCCTAATTTGATACGTGCTTTTATATGATGGAAAGTGTTTGCCGTACATTAGTTTATAATAAATGTAATTTTTTTTTTTTTTACATTTTCATCCGTTTACAATAAATATGGTGTCTCTGTTTTTGTGCATAACCTTCTATATTTTAAACATTATCCACACTCAAATATTACTAATCCAACACTTATTTAGTCATTTTTGCCTTTTGATGGGTACAAAACCACTAATAACCACTAATCAATATCTTTTATGAAACTCTATCTCCATTTAAAATACATTTTCCAAACAATTTTTTAAAATCTGTGCCCTCCACTTTACACCAAACTTATTGTGGGATCATGTAATAAGTGATATAAGAGGAGGATTTCATTTCCTCGGAATAATTATGAAATTTATCTCTCCAGAAATTTATTTAGTTGAATATAAAATATATTTTCTTGACATGCTCGATCTAGTTGTCATAAAGATCATCTTCACAAAGTTCTCATTATAATTAATGCATCAGAAATTATTCTTTTAGTCGACAAAATTAATATTAAGACATAACCCAATATAAAGATATTAAAACTATTAATTAAAATATATCAAGAGAAATTATACGTAAACGATGATGCTAAACTTCACATTAAGACAAGGAATAAAGTTACGATTCTTAAAAATTGCGTATTCAAATTCTTATCTTTACTATTTTGATTACATCGACTGGATTTGATTATGATTTCAAGAAATTGCTAGAATTAAATATAATATTTGTTGAGAAAAAAAGGAATAAGTCTTAAATTCCAAAGGCTTATTACCTTTATTCTCTTATTCTACGATATTGATCTAAACCCATAATTTATATTCTAAAGTATGGCATAACCCTAATGACAGAAATACTTAATAACTACTTTTTGCCTTTGATATTCCGTTTATACCCAAATAGATAATTCCTTCGTTTTTTCATTTTCTATGAAGAGAGACTATGTTCAGTCACTATAAATTAATACGTTTTAGAAGGTGCTCACTTTTTGCATCCCAATTAGATTTTGGGAGGGTGCATTTCTTGCAAGTATTGGAGAATCAATTCAAGTGAGAATTTTTAAAGTAAGAAAGGAGATGTAATTCTCATGTTAATGATCTTTAATTCAACTTTGTGAGAGAAGTTCGATTCGATTAGATAAAAAATATTGTTGTGATAATCGTGTAATTATAGTTAAATCAAGAGAGAATAATATTCTACATTTGTACTTATAGCTTAATTGATTTCTCCTTTTCGAAAAAATTAGAGATCAGGATACGAATCTCAATTCTCTCGTCCACCAACTTGAAAGAATTAATATTATGAACGAACATGGAAACGTTATCATTTTCAGACTAGTATACGTATTAAATTATGACAAGAAAATAGTTGAAATGCAAACGATTATGCAAATATATGGCTTGAATTTTAAATCATGTTACGGAGGCTCGAAATTATATTTTTTAAACGAGGGTTTTCGTACAATTAATAAAATGAAACAAAGAAGTACTACTTTATTTAGTTATATATCTATTTGTTTGTGTATTATGTTATATACATGCATGTCGTCACCAACGATGGAACAAGAGTCATGGTTTATTTTGAATGTTATAAAAAAGGAAAATAAACATACCCATAAATATTGCCTCTTCATAAATATTCTTAATTCTCAGACATGTTTAAATCAATCGTTTTTAGTGCTCAGAATCTAAACATAGCGTAGCGACACGTACAAACGTAATAGCAATATATCACTTTTCAATCTCCATCGGTAATTTTTCTTGTTTCATTTTTTACTAGATATAAATTCCTCCACGCTTCATCTACTTTTTGTCCACAATTAATACGAAATATATTTTAGAATCTATATACAATATACGACACGTTAGACCAGTCTATTTCTCGTTACATCATTTACTAGGGAAAAATCCATTCTAATATTCTTCCATAAATTTGATTGAGACATATCAATGATTTTCTCTACAAAAAGTTCAAACTTATGACAATTTGTATTCATTGATTATGTCGTTCATTTATAAATCTCTTGAGGGACATCTAATGGTGGTCTATGGCTCAAACTCCGCTGTTCTATTTCTCAAAGCGAAAAATAATAATCTCCATCCTCTTGAACTCATTGAAAAATTTAAAATATGCATATTTGTTTATTCGACATTTTAATACATGTCTCCAAAGTTAATATATTTTAATTATTTTTATATTATGATTTATTTATTAGAACGTATTTTTTTAATTCAATGGATCACTCATGCAAATTCATTCAAAACTATATAAGAGTATATATTTAAAAATGTAAAAAAAAAAACAGTCATAATCTGTTTTACTCTTAAATATAGATGTATAATCTTCATCTTTCATGTATCACATATTCACATTAATAGTTAACCAGACCCTAAATTGATACAGTCCAACAAACAAATATTTGTGTGCATATAAGACACCATTGATATAATTACATTTAGATCCAAATCTTAACCGGTATATAGATTTCCCTCCTAATACAACTCCACGCTAGACTTCCTGAAATCTTATATGTGCCATACCTAATAAATATAGATACTCTGTGTGTGTGTGTGTGTGTGTGTGTGTGTGTGTGAGAGAGAGAGAGAGAGAGAGAGAGAGAGAGAGAGAGAGAGAGA
>JAYDZE010017040.1:0-10044 GCA_034509125.1 Monilaria moniliformis
TGCTGCACCTAGAATATTGCACAGAGATGTCAAATCCACCAACATTCTCTTAGACGAAAGATGGAGAGCCAAGGTAGTGAATATCCTTCATCAGTGACAAAACTATACAAAAGTTATGATTGAAAGCTATAGTTAATTAGGTATCACTGCAAAACACTAATGTGTTTGTTTTTTTAGCTTGCAATACGTGACTACTTGATGTTTATGTCTGCAGATTACTGATCTTGGCATGGCTAAACACCTTCAGAATGATGGCATTCTCAGCTGTTCTGGTTCTCCAGATAGAATGCAAGGGACCTTCGGTTACTTTGCACCAGAGTATGCAATTGTTGGACGAGCTTCTTTGAAGTCTGATGTTTTCAGTTTTGGTGTAGTTCTTCTTGAACTCATCACTGGTCGAAAGCCCATCCACAAGTCATCTGACAAAGGAGCAGAAAGTCTCGTGATATGGGTATGGAAAGTTGACTTGTTATTCTTTAGCCAAGATAGACAGTAGCTTGTCCGCTTGCAGGTATGTTTGATCAAGAATGGAAACTGATTATAATTGCGTTGCAGGCAACAGCTCGTCTACATGATAGTAAGAGAGTGATACACGAGTTGCCAGACCCGCGTCTCCAAGGCAAGTTTGAAGAAGAAGAGATGCAGGTAATGGCCTACTTAGCCAAGGAGTGCCTGCTGTTGGATCCTGATTCTCGACCAACCATGAGCGAAGTGGTCCAGACTCTTTCGACTATCGCTCCAGACAGATCTAAACGGAATAATCTGCCACTGTGCGCATTCCAGGTACCTATCCATCTACATGGTTCTTGATGATCACAATACTTATGCAAGGAAGCCTAATTTGTTCTTGAACATGTTATCTAATCTTGTGTTTGATTCTTCAGTGTGGAATGAAGAGTGAGAATCCAGAGATGAGTGATAGAGATCTTCACGACACCTCCTCCTCCTCCTCGACAGAAGTGATCAAGCAAATCACTTCCGAGATCATCAAGAATGAGAAGGAAGCAGAAGCAGATGATTCGCCATCCGACGTGGAGAAGCTGATGCTCCTCACCTCAAAGAGACGAAGCTCACGGAGGCTACAAGACGACGAAGTAGTGGTGGATTTAACAGAGCCACGGTTGGAGTCATTCTGCTTGCCGAACGTTGAGTCTCATGTTCTCAAGATTTCTTACACGGGTACATAAGAAACTAACACACATTAGCAGCTGCTTCACATGCACCTATACCTATTGCTCTTGCCTAGGAATCGTGTTCTGGCGGGGAAAAGAAGACGCCGAAGAAAAAGGAAAAAGAAAAAAAGGAAACGAAAAGGTTCCGTTAAAAAGAACCAAAACAACATTATTCATTAACAATGATGGCTCTCATTCGTATTTATTTTTTCTTGATTGTGAGTTGTAAAATATGTGCTAGAATAGAGTTAGCTTTGTTATAGCGTTGAGGAAGTTATAGGTTGGAATGTCGTATGGTAGTCAAGTTTGCAAGATTAAAATTCGAAGGAGGAAAAAGGATGGGGAGAAAAAAAGAATGGGTGTTTAGGGTTGTAGTGAATGGAACAGTCATTCTAGTAATATTTTTGTTTTGTTTAATTCGTGTATCTTGATGTATATGAAATAATTAATTGCGAATTTTTTTTATAAAACTTCATCAACAGACATAAGAAGATTTATATAGTAAGATGTTTGAAATATAACAAAATAAATATGACTGAACTAGTGAGCACATTCATTTTATCAAATTGGCAACAACTTATGTTTTCAAATAAAAATAATACATTTTATTAATGGATCACTCTGCACTTAAAAGTAGGGTTACTCACATTTTAAAACAAACCACCTTCATGTCTTGAGCTTATAGTTCATCTTCAATTATTGATCAATCTTCTCCAATCTAGTGTTCTAAACTACATGAAATAAATAATATGTTATACAATTTTACAAAATAAAACAACACTTCCGAACATAACAATAATAATCTTGGAGCAACTATAAAATAAATCCAAAAATATTTTATTTTAACATGTGCAACGAGTTAAATAAAAAAAATTGCGTTAGTAAGTGAAAAACCAACGAAAAAAGGTTAAAGGGAAGAAAACCTCGCACGAGACCGCCGGCAACACCCACCATCACGCACAGAGAGAGAAACTGCAATGGCCGGCAAACCAGGTGCTGCGGCTCCGACATATTCACCGTCGACCGGTCAGCGGAAGAAGAGGCCCACCATTCAAACCGACTCTGAATGGGTTCGACTCGACGGCCGCGGCCTCCACCAGTGCCGCCCTGCATGTACGTATCCTTATTTGCTACAGCCCCTTCTTTCTTTTCTATCTCAATGTCCCAATTTTTTCGTATAAGCTTTCTCTACCATTTCAAGATTGTTTTTTAAGTTTTGCTTCTTCTTTTTGAGGGGGTTGTAAGAAATCTTGAAATGGTTGTTTATTCTGCTTTTGGATTCATCTGGAGTGGACGTGCTAGGGTTTTCAGTTACTGAACAACATATGCAGAATTTAGGGTGATAGAGTTTACTATGAAATTGTGTTCTTCATTTTTGGTATTTGCTGCCGTCGGCGTCGATTAATTGTTACTGCTGTATAACGTGAAATTTGTTCTTATCAATGTGTCACGATCGTATTCTTATTTGTCATATTCTCCTAGTATTTGGTTTTATTTCATTCGATATATATATCAAGAAGGAACGCAGCTGCAAGTTTATGTTTTTGTAGTTGAGAGGGTTCAGAATCTCGTACAAGATCAGTTTCATTTCCTTATAATTTGCTGGACTGTTGGAAAGTTTAGAGCCTGTCTAAAACGAAAATTGCATTTGAGAAGTTGAGTACAAATTTCACCTTTCCTTTTGCGCAATTTGTCTTATATGTAGCAGCCCGTTTCCCCCTTTAAGAAGCAGATTTAACCTGATCTTGTTTGTTCTGTTGTCATGTTTCATGGTGAGATGTAAGATCTTATTGTGTTTGCACTTCTTATTTCTCGCATTCTGTTTGCTTGCCTCATTTAGTTGGCATTCTTATATTGCCTCATCAGATTAAATGCCTGTAACATTATTATATCTAGCAGCTAAAAAATCTGATTCTATCATGGATGATTTTTTACAATTTCAATGTTGTTTCTTATGCTTCTGTGGCCTTTTCTAATCTTTTGTTGTCTATGCCATTGGTAACTTGCTTACAATATTCTGGAATATAGTTTACATGATACTCTTATGTTATGACTTATTGGCAACCGTTGTGCTTGGAATCTTGCAGTTTTAAAGACCGGGGCAGTGAATTCTGCCTCAGGTTCTGCTTATGCAGAGTTTGGAAACACCAAGGTCATTGTATCTGTGTAAGTACATGCTTAATCTGATAGGTGGCACTTAAACAATAATTGGAGTGAAATGTTATGTTTTCAATACTACCAGTCTTTACATTTTCTAGTATATTTTCCAGTTGGAAGGATGGGAAAAGATTTACTCTTAAAAATGGGAAAGTTTTGGAATGTTCCTTCAAACATTGTCGTTGTGACGAATTCCAAGTCTATGTATCATTTATCTGTTTGACGCTTATTAGGTTTCTTTTCACTCCAAGTCTGGAAAAGTTTAACTTGAAGTTTCAAATATTGCATTGCTATCTTTAGGCCACTCACCTCAATTTTTTCTACTGTTTTTTATCTCTTCGCAGAAGAACCATTGATTTATATCTTCTTCTTGTCAACTTCCTGATTTAAGATCTTTCCAAGAAACTTCTTTATTGTCCACTGAATTTTAGATATTTGCTTTGGAGTTTGAATCAGTTAGGCATGATGTAAACATTTGAGATAGATGTAGAGTTTCATACGTAGTTAATACTTTACTAACCCCCTTATAAGTCAGAATTTTGGCATGGGGTGTCTTGAAATTACTAGATAAGGTGTCTTAATCTTTCCAAATCAAATTCCTTCAAGATATTGAGCATGATGAAATGTTGATTTTTCGATTTTTTTCATGCAGCTTTGGTCCCAGGGAAAGTAAGAAAGCTATGATGTACAGTAATGCTGGGCGATTGAATTGTAATGTCAGTTATACAACTTTTGCTTCTCCTGTTCGTGGTCAGGTTAATCATCTTCTTCTTTTCTGTGATGATTTTCTGTCTTTCATCGTTTCCTCTCTGTACTTCATTAGCTCTCTATGTATTTTAAACTTATGCTGCTTTTGGTCCAGACTCCAGAAACTAAGGATCTTTCGTCGATGCTCCACAAAGCTCTGGAGGGTGCCATTATACTGAAATCTTTCCCTAAGACTACTGTTGATGTCTTCGCTTTGGTATTAGAATCTGGAGGAAGTAAGTATTACCTTTGAGCTTCTTTTGGGCAAACTCTTTTGTTATTCATTCATGAACTAAGGGATCAAAGATCAAAATAATATCTTGTCTTCTTCTTAAAGCAATATTATGTTAGTTAATGAAGGTGCTCAATTAAAATTTCATCTCAATTCTCTCTTGTCAAATGTTGAATTATATTCCTCGATTTCTAGACTATTCAATGGTAGTCACTGTTATTTTCGGAATAATGCTTGCTATGCTTACAAGAACCATATGTTGTTTGTCTCAGGTGATCTTCCGGTAATCACCTCGTGTGCCAGTCTTGCTCTTGCAGATGCTGGCATCATGTTGTATGACATGGTTGCCTCTGTTTCTGTGGTATGAATCATATGCTTGTACCTTTTCTGTGTGATCTTCATATATATGTGATTTTCATATATATGTGATTATAGGCTTTCTTCACTTCCCATATTATTTTATATAGGATAAAATAATCTCAAATATTTATCAGATACAAATGTCAAATTTATACAATATACTTTCCATCTATCATATTTTACCATTTTACATGTCAATGCACAGTCATGTATTGGGAAGAATCTTCTCATAGACCCTGTATCAGAAGAAGAAATCCATCAAGATGGGGCTCTTATGATCACTTGCATGCCATCGCGTAATGAGGTCACGCAGATGACTGTCATTGGAGAGTGGTCAACAACGAAGATAAACGAGGTATGGAGAAACATGCTGTCCAATTGTGATTCAACGGTCTTCAAATTTCTGGTGCTTGTCTGCAGTTTCAATTCTACATTAACCAACGTCTGAAACGAGCACATTTATAGCCTTACTCTGATAGAGTTCTATAATCAAATCTTGGTTTATAATCATTGTAGATAGGAAAAAACTTGATTTACCCTTCTTGATATTACTATAGATTACAAAATCATAGAAATAAAGAAATCGAAGTTAAGTGATGTTATTTGCAGGCAATGCAGTTGTGCCTCGATGCTTGTTCGAAGCTGGGGAAGATCATGAGATCATGCCTGAAAGAAGCTGCTTCTGCTCCACAGGATTAGGCACTCTTCCTCATCGTACAGAAAATTATATAAAGATTTCATTCTCAACATCAATTTTGTTGCTGTTAATTTGGGTAAGAAAATGTTGACCTCATTTATATTTGCGAGCGTCCACTTTTTATTAATTTTTTTCAAAGGATTTTCAATGATGTTTGTGTCCTTTTTCCTTTGAGAAAGTGGGGTGGGATTTGTCAAAGGTAGATTTGCTGATGCATATAGATGATGATGATGATGATGATAAACATCTTTTCATTCATTCTTCACTTTATCAAATGTAATCCAAATTTATTTAAAGCATCACAAAATCACTAGTCATCGAGATATCGCCGTCATGAAAATGAAGAGATTTTGAATTATATTTGATGTTTAATTTTGTATCATTAACTTATTAAAATACATAGATAGTATATACAATAATAATAGCATTCTTATTCCAGCTTCAAAAAATTAGCCACAATTTAATTTTTAGTTGTCATGTTATTATTTCATATTTTAGCCAAGATACTTTTAACCCAGCTTTAAACAATTAAGCCTCAAATCAGCCATAATTCTATTTTTATCATTTCATCATTTTTTATTATTCTTTAATTTTATATAATTATTTGAATTGAGTTATTTGTAAAATTAAATTAAATGACTACAAATTCGAAAAGTACTTAATTGAAATTTGAAATTACTTAATTTAAAATTCTAAATTGTATTATTAAAAAATCAAAAATGACATAATTGAAATTCGTAATATTACATAAATAAAAAGTAAAAGTATTTCATGCTCCAAATCAGTTGGAGCGTGCCCAAATTTTTTAGATGAGATATTGTTAGAGTCGTCAGTAAGTTTGTTGGGTGTTCATGGTTCCGGTTTCGAGGGTGGAGGAACCGAAATCAAATCGTGTAGCCAAGATACGGTTTCAGTTTAGAATCGGAAACCGCCAGTTCCGATTTTCCAGTTCTTTTTTTTTTAATGAGGACAACTTAGATAAATTTAAGTATAACGAATACATTTGTAAATTGTAACTATAACTATTTATTGATTATTCAAAATGTATAGATTTACATTACATTTACAAATACAAGTACAATTGTACAAATAATAAATTAAAAAGTTGAAGTTTTTTTTAAGTAATAAAATTAACAGTTTACAATTACAAAATACTACCTAATTTCATAATAACAATCTAGAAGGCTACAAACACCACTTAATTTTCATTTTGGATCTAATGAATAAGAAAAATTATGTTTACATAATTTCTCTTATTAATACTGTAGTAATATTTGGGGCAGTTGCTAACTTGCTAAGCTTGTTAATACTGCATTAATATTTAGAATATGCTCGACCAATTGTTTTTAGAGAACAGTGAATTCTTGTTAACATAAGATGAGTGAGCTAGAAGCCTAAAGTGGGGATGATGGAGATAGAGATGATATAAATTGGAGGTAGACATTAGAGAAATTGGAGGTTGAGAAGAGAGTATTCTTGTTAATACAAGAGGTGTAAGTTGAAATGAGGATGATAAGGGGTATTTATAGATAAAAATGGGTGGGAAAATTTTGAATTTGAATTAAAATTTGAAAAAAAAAAGCGAAAAACCTCCGATTTTGCAGCAGAAACCGGTGGTTTCAGCCTGTCGTGTCAGCCTAGACTGCACCCCCACCCTTTGAGACGGCAAAAACCGGCCAAACCAGCTGTTCCGGTTTCATTTTTTTGGAACCGGAACCAAACCGCCGGAACCGAATTTTCGTTTCCAGTTTAACCGTTTCCGACGGTACCAGTTCCGGTTTTAACCGCCGATTCCATTTTAACCGGGCATCCCTAACTCAAATAATTCATTAGGCTAAGGATTAATTAAATTGGCTCGTATTAAATAAAATTGAAGCCCAAACTCATTTTTCTCGTCCCAATATACAAGCCCATTCTTTATTTAGGTGGAGCCAAAAGAAAGCCCACCTAATTAATTAGGGCCCAACATAAAAATTCCAAGCCCAATCTTCCATTTATTGGCCTATTCTCGCAGGCCCACACTTTAAATTCCCCAAGCCCAAGAATTAAGGTCCATTTACTTAACTGAACTGGTTTGGTTTGGTTCAACATGAACCAGTTCTAGTGTTTATACCCTCTCACTCACACACTCACTCTCATTCACACACACTCACACACTAGCCTCTCATTTCTCTGTCTCTCTTCTTCTTCTCTTCTCCTTCATCACCCACCTACCGCCGCCGCGACCTTCTCATGCACAGCGCCGGCGCCGCCACTGACCCGACGCCCTCATCTTTCTATCTTCCTCCCTCATTCTCCATCTCTCTTTATCTCTCACCTCTCTCTCTCACTACAAAAAAATAGAGATTATCGACGGATTTTCCGACGAATAGTAATCCGTTGTTAATTACCAACGGATTGCCAACAAATCGGGCCCTCGGTAAATTTTCCGACGGACGTCCGACGAATCTCCGACGGACATTGCAGCAAATTGTACGCGCCAAAAAAATCTTCGATATTACCAACGGATTACCGACGGAGTACATTTACCAACGGACTTTTTCCGACGGTAAAATTTAATTATTTATTTTTTAAAAATAATTTAAAATTTACCGACGGACTGACGCCTGTAGATAACTTACCGACGGACGTCAGTCGTCGTTAGTATTATAAATTTTAATTTAATTTAATATAAAAAATAAAATTTTAGAATTTACCAACGGATTACCGACGGATGTATCCGTCGGTAATTTTAATTAATTTAATCGGCCCAAGAAGCATAATTGAGCTTTTTAGTAAACCCTAAGCCCATTAGATATACATTTTATAAAAATTCTTTACCGCTCATTTTTTCGTTCTCTCTGTTCTCACTCACGCCGCACGTAAACATTCTGTCTGACGCGCCTCCTTCTCCAAATCCGGCGGTCACTCGCCGTCCCTGTCACCGCCACCTCTGCTGGCTTCGTCCTCTATGACCTCTGTATCCTCTCTTTCTTTTCTCTCGCTGCTCACTCACACCGCACACACAAAGGTCCGCATGTCGTCGCCCCTTCTCCAAATCTGGCGTGGATCTGGCTGAATCGGCCACCGTCAGCAGGTGTCTCTGTTTTCAGCTCTACATTTTTCGATCTATAATTTTCCGACGATGAGTTTTCTCTGTTTGCAGTCGGTTTTCAGCTCCGCTCACCATGAAGTCAGTTCTCTCTCTCTCTCCATTTCCTTTTATTATGATTCAAGCTCAAATCTTAAATATTATACTTGTATATGTATCTGCAGTGGAACTGGCCTACAATAGTAATTGCAGCAGCGTTTCTGGTGTTTCTTCTTCTAGCCAAGTACATCGTAAGAATAAGTATCCAACGCAAGAGAGAGGGAAATGGAGATATCATATTGCTTTGAGATTCTGATAAGGTGTTTGGTGCTCGGGGTGCTTGTCGGGCTTTAGTTAATTTTCAATATTTACTTCAATATCTTTAACAAGCAGGTAGTTTTCTCCCTTTTTTTCCCCTCTTTGTTGTTGTTGTTGTTTTAGCGATTAAATGTTGCTGCTACTTGTGTTGGATGTTGTGTAGAATTTGTGTGGCATTTTACCTTTCAAGATACATTAATTGTATACTTATAATATTTGTGGAAATGAGAAGTGGACTGCTTTGATAGAACAGAGAGGCAGTCATTTTTTGGTGTTTGGTAGAAGAATTTTTACCTAATTTCTGTGATTTCTTGTTATCTTTTTATCTTGTGCTTCATGTTTCATCTCTGTGTTTCACGTTTATAGCTTCATTGTCAGCCAATTTCGTGTTTACGTATGGAAAATATGTGAATTTGACTGCATCTTGCTGCTAGAATGGATGCATAAACATATAAGACTATTACATCTACCTATGTAATCTGTAGTTACATATTGATGTTGAAGAGGTAGAAAGAAATGTGTTAAACTTTTCAAAGCTGATAAGACGATGTTGTTTGCTTGTAAATAGGTTATCAAAGCTTTTCATTACCCAGTTACGATGAGTCTAGGCCAATTTGGATTTGGGACTGTTGTTGTTGTTTTGATGTGGGCATTCAATCTCTAGAGACGGCCTAAAATCAGTGGAGTGCAGGTACTTGATATGAAATGCTCTTTTCAAAATATTTTTCTCATTCATTTACAAATCTCTGATTATGATAGTGCATTCAACATTGGCAGATGGGACCCTTGGTGGCCAAGGTGTATATACAGGGCTGTGTCAATACTAAATCATGGTGGCCAAGCTCTTTAACAGATTTGTGTTAAAAGAACAACTTTGACATCTCAAAGTTGGAACCCTTGGTGGCCAAGGTGAGCAGTCGCAACCAACTAAAATCTTTTAATTCTTTGAGAAGTGTTAGCCATAAGAGTATCATAATTAAGTAAATAATTAATGATCCAAGAATTGAATTGAACAGAGATTAGGGGTGGGGAAAAATACCAAAATACCGGTATACCGGACTTATCGTATCGAAAAAATACCGAAAATACTGAAATTTCGGTATACCGTAAATTTCGGTAAGGTATGATACCATACCGAAAATTTACGGTACGGTAACGGTATGAATTTCAGTATACCGCGATACCGAAAATTCGGTATATACCGTAAAATACGATATATACCGATAATACGGTATATACCGTATTCTCTTACCATACCGTATATATATATATATTAAATATATTTATAGTA
>JAYDZE010017051.1:0-10043 GCA_034509125.1 Monilaria moniliformis
AAATAAATACAAGCCACGTGGCATTATTCTAACGGTCTGATTTTATAATCTAACGGCCTATATTAGGTCTTAGTTCTACATTAAGATTAGGTCTTATTTGAATGAATATCTATATATATATATATATATATATTTGTCTATTGAGAAATACTAAGAAATAAGAAATGCAATATGATAGTGGCATTCTCCTCCAGTTGTACGAATAATAAAAAAATATTGAGAAAAAACTTAATTGTTTTAGAGATGCCACTTACCTTTTCGAGATTTTTAAGGATATAATATGAAGACGCAACCTAAAAATTGAATTAAATTAAATGAAAATCGAAGGATGCAGTGCAAAGTTCAGGAACTATATTGAACTTAACGGAAACAAAAGAAATCAATTACAGAAAAGTAAATGTTTTATATGTAATTTGGAAAAATTAAAATTGCTTGCCATATTTCATTTTCCAAATTAAAATTGACCATATTTAATTTCCCAATAAAAAATATAACTATTTATTTGGTTAATTAATTAATTTTCCAAATTAAATTTAAGTTAACTATATAGTATTGATAATGTTTCGTATAAATTTTATGTGGGATCCAAAATGCAAAAGACATAATAAACCATTATAACATTAATATAATCAAAACCTCGTTAATAATTATCATTTTCAATTTAAGAGTAAGAATAAACTTCAATATCAGAACAGATATTGTTGAGCAATTGTATGACGATATATGATATATGATTGTGCCATGCTAATATTTTTTTTCCCTTTTTTTTTGCAGTCTACGCAAAACCTCATCAAATTTCACATTATTTATCTAAAATTAAAAAAAAAACATAATAAACCAATATCCATTGAGGGAATATTTTATCTTATAGAGTTATTAAGGAATGACAATAAGAATACTCTTTTACATGGGTTTTTCAGTCGATGATAAATACTAAAATTTTGATGTGGAATACAAAATCTTTAAAAATATATATAATAGGATTTTAAGATAAATAAAAATACTTGAATATAGTAGCACCACATAAAATAAAAAATTATTATAAGCTCAACACAAATCATATTTAGTAATGATGACCTTATCTAGTTCTCAGTAACGTATTAGATTGGGCCTCTAAAAAACTTTAGATTAGTAAATTAATTTATAACTATATTAACTAAATTATAAGATTTTTACCGGAATACAAAACTGTGTGTCCGTGTTTCTTGAATCCTTGATTTTCTTCTTCTTCTTAGGCCCATTAGGCCTTTGTTACTAGTCCCTCCTCCAAAATCCAGTGAAATTGAAAAGCTTTGCCGTCGGGAATTATCAAAGTTAATTCTCTCTTTACCAATTTATGGACCTTTTTTTTTTTTTTTGGTTTTCCAATCTTTAGCCTCTTCATTCACCAATTGATTAGAACTTTCTTGAAAAAGAAAAAAAGAAAAAAAAAAGTATATTAAAGAGGTTATTGGCCCATAAATACATAAATTTTTACATGATTCATGAATTGCACATAAATTCAAATTTTAATATGACAATACACCAACTTATTTGTCATAAATTTACCAAGTTATCTGACTACCTTTTTATCTGACGTAGATATTTTGAATTAACCTGACACTAATTTTAATTGACATGGCAATGACGTGTCAAGAGATGGGTGAGGTGACGTTTTTATGAGTCACGCGACTGTATTTTGCATTTAGGGCTCAAAAACATCTTCTTATTTCTCCTTTCTTGAGAGTAGGACGGCGACATCATCGTGGTGTTCCTCAGAATCAAAACCGTCATGACGCTGCCTTCAGAATCCGCGTCGATCCGTCGAGCAGAACCACATCGTGAGAAAGTTTTATCGATCTTCGCATCTCTCAAGCATTTATCCACCAAATTTATACGTTTTTTGAACAAATACATTTCATTTTCAATTCCTCAAACTTCATACACGTAATCGTCGCATAAAAATCAATTTCTTTGTATAACGAATCGATCTTGATCGTCAGCACGGTGGAGGACAGCGTCTGCTTCGCCCGCTCGCACGCCATTCATAGCCGCCGTATCATCCTCGTGTTGCCGGAAATATCCTCATTGTGCTTCCCCTGAACTTTGTTGCAAAATGATTCACCAGCCAGTTGTCGAAGTCAGCGGCGGCAGTGGCCTTCAGAAAAATGGATTGATATTATTTTTTAAAATCCTAAAACGACGTCGTTTTTTTTTTAATGTTTGGAAAGACGTCGTATACTATGTCAGTTGATGAGTCAATTTAGACAATTTCCGGCCTCTACGTCATCTTGAAATTTGAGGATTTTAATTTCGTGATTAAACCATGACAAATAAAAAATCGATGTATTTTCATACTAAAATTTGAATTTATATGCACTTTATGAATCTGGGAAAGTTTTTGTATTTATAAGTCAATAATAGCCCCATATTAAAGATAACTTTTTTGGAAAGAAAATATAAATTCTATATTAAGGAGAGTTTTGGGAGGAGAATTATCTATGTGATGTAAAGTGTGTAATCAAGGAGTTGTACGAGAAATCTCAAGAGGGGGCAACGATATTTGAACAGTGAGAATGGACAGAGAGCACATGGGAGACGTCAGAGGCGGTTTCCCCGTACTCTAGCGGTTGGCCTCGGCTGGATGACTTATTAGACACCTTTAGACTGGCGTGTGGCCTTTGTTGGACCCAACAACAGAGATTGTACTTGTTAAATCTACTACACATATAAAAGGGCAGTTCTCTGGAAATTTACTAGAATGCCATTTTGGTGGGAAATGTTATGAAATGCTGGTGGACCTTATATTAAATGATGGTGAACCTTATATAAAGATGCTAAGACACATTTGTATTATAGATGATAGTATTTTAAGACAATGCTTTGTGACATAATAAAATCATCTAGAATCTGGAATGGGCCGAAAAGCCTGCAAATCTTGTATGAAAGACGTAACCTTCTGCATTTTCTGCCATAGTAGGATGTATATTAATTATCATATAACTTTTATGTATTGCAGAGAGTGACTATCACCACAAGCAGTCCACTCTCAAGGTTCACCGATCCTAAGATTTTGGTCTTGAGGAGTTACCAGACAAGCAATCCACTCTCAAGGTCCAGTTTCTGTCACTTTTAAGAACTTTCAAAGCATAAATCTGCTCCCTATCTCATTGCCCGTCGCTGGCCTCCCGCCTCCTCTATCCTCGGAGACTCCACACTCCCCATAAGCTTTAGAGGTTTACATCTACAAAATTGTAGATTCATAACAAAAAAGGATGGAAAATATGTTCATTTGGAAAAATCTTTCGAATCTGGAAATATCTTTATATGTCTGACCGAATAAAAGTGAAAAACATGGAAAAAAACCCGCAATTTTTGGTCTGATCTGCGATGAGGAGACGATCTCGCAAGATGCGTAATTTGTTATCAAAAGACAATTTACTTGCTATTGGATGTTGGAAGCTTATGAGGAGTGTGGAGTCGCCGATGATAGGGGAGGCAGGAGGCAGGCAACGAGCAATGAGATGGGGCGCAAACTTCTGCTTCGAAAGTTCCGAAATGTGACAGAAACTGGACCTTGAGATTGGACTGCTCGCCTGGTAACTCCTCGAGACCAATAGGATATGTGAAATTTGAGAGTGGACTGCTTGCGATGATAGTCACTCTCTGCAATGCATAAAAGTTACACGTTAATTATTATGTATCCTACCATGGCAGAAAATGCAGAAAGTTACGTGTTTCACCTTTGATAAAACGAGATTCACCCACCGATGCTCCCCATATGACGTGGCAACAAAATACAGTACCTTGTTGCCGTCACAGAGGGAAGAAGAAGATTTATGGTCACAAACTCACAGGGTGGAGCGACGTTAATGAATTAGGGTTGCAAAATACATGTATATAAGGTCACTAGATGAATAAATGCAATTAACTTGAATCATCCATCTAATTATTAAAAGGAAAAAAATTGGCCATTACAGTTTTTTTGGATAGTGTTTAATTTTCTTTGGCCCTAAAATTTAAAATAAGTTTTCTATTTTATTGGGCCTGCAAATGTATATTTAGGCCTGCATATTTGAAATAAGTAGTCTGTTGTTTCTTTTTTCTTTTTTCATTTTAACTACATAGATGTATGTTTATGTGTTTATTTATATACCTGGAGATGAATACATTTTTATTAAATTTGTAGCAATGGTATATAGTTATGCTTAGTGTGATAAATTAAATCATTTTTTTCAAATATTAGTTTACCCATTATTTTTGTTAATTTGAAAATTTTAAATTATTATTATCCCTTTATGAGTAATTGAAAATTATGACATATTATAAAGTAATTTTGGTTTATGTTTAATGGTTATATAGGTAATATTTATTTATATATGCATTGTGCTTTTTAAATATTATATATATATATATATGTTTAACTATTTTGAAATGTAGTTGTGATTTTCAGATTCTTATATCCATATTTTAGGGCTTTTTATTTTATTTTTTTCCTTTATATTATTTTCTTTATTCAATTAATTAAACTTTATTCGGGCCCAAACTATTATTATTTGCTTTGGATTATTAGTTTGGACTATTTAATATAATTTTATTTTATTTAGGCCAATAATTATTATATTTTGTGGGTTATTCATTTAGTTTTGTTGAATTTATTCTTTTATCCATTATAACTAGAAATTTTGGCAGAGTTTTATGAATTTTATCTATTATGTATATAGGACGCAAAATGACAAGTGTTTACCTATTCTAATTCTTTGAATGGACACAAATTCCATTACTCGTAAAATATTATTATAAAAAGTAATCTATTCAAATTTTGAATTTGAGTAAAACAAACTATGAAACTGAGTCTTTTTTTAAAAACAATTATAAAATGGTCTTATTAAATAACTCTTAATAAACACAATAATTAATATTCATATAGTTATATATATACACTTTTTAGCACAAATACTTAATTTCAAATTATGGAGCAACTAAATTTATCTTCTTTCAAACTTATAATATATATATATATATATAAACTGAAATTATGTTTATTTTTTAATGATTAATAAAATTATATTGATATTTTCAATAAATAGTTGACATATTTATATGTTTTTAATCTAACTGAAGTCTAATCATTTTAAATTTTATATTATGAATTTTATAATATCAATTATAAAAAATCTTATCTTAAAATTTGGTTTTGCATATAGATATGAAATTACTTTAATCAATATATAATAACTTACTATATATAGTTGTTGTTTTTATGTTATTTGAATGTTAATGCCTGTGTATACATTTAATTCATACAATCTTTTTTATCATGTTATGAATATACAAATTATATATATATATATATATATACATATATATTGTCTATAGCTATTTTTCTATGTTATATATTTTAAATCAACTATATATATATATATATATACTGTCTATAGCTGTTTTTCTATGTTATATATTTTAAATCAACTATATATATAAAATGGCAGTTTTCAAAAAAATTACAAAAATGCCATTTTAGCAGGAAACATCACGAAATCATATGTAAACTATCTTAATGTTAGGACAATGTATAATATACCATAAAATCATTTAGCCAAGCTTTATGTGATATATTGGTTAAATGGTATCTAGTAATAACAAGGACCAATGGTCCATTGTAATATCTGAAAATTGTGTATGCATTTTTAGTTTGACCGTCAAAAACGTGATCAAACTTTTCAAAAAGTTGCTACGAATGACATCCGAAAATTGCATCTGCAATCTGCATTACTCTTCAAAAATTAATTGTAAATGACCTCCAAAAATTGTGACAACAATGTTGTAATCTATGGAAAAACGTGATCCAACTTTATTTCAAATTTGAAAAATGAAGCGGAAGACATGTATAAGCATGCAAATCTATATGGAGTAGAAAAAGAGTCCAGAAGTATGAAGATATAGAAGTTAGGCATTCAAAATCAGTCCAGGAGATATTATATAATTCCTACAACATCGAAATATATCATATGTTTTGAGATAATTTTTTCATGATAATTGTTTCGCTTGACGACACTGAAAAAATTGGAGCATTTGACATCGAATTTTAATATCTCTTTGTATCCTATTATTCTAATTTTTGGATCCACAAATTCCAATTAAGGAAAAACGGGCAAACTTGCGGATTCAATAAGTCGACTGAGACGGAAAGAAGAAGAAGGAGAATAAGAAGAAGCAGAAGAATTAACTTAATGTTGGTTGGCGGCAACTTCTTTTCCTTCATATTTTTCACTCCCCTATTTTTCCTTTCTCTTCAGCTTGCTCTTCGCTTCATTTCCTTCTTCACGTAAACGTGTTGGGGAGTGATGGGAATAATTACTTGGAAGAAGGATTTGGAAGAGAACCAGAAGAGCACATAATTAACGGAAGACCGAAAAGAAACGGAAGAAGAAAAATTAACGAAGATTAAAAAATGCATATGATGCAATTGCTTTAGGGAAACTAAGCCGATGCCAGAATCATACCAATATGATATATTAGTCGATAGAAAATCGACGGATTTCCATGAAAGTATAGTGGAGATCCGTCGGTTAGTAATAGAACCATAGATCTACAGATCTACAAAAATTTCACTGTATACAGATGTACGGATCTGGAAATATGTTGTCATTTCTGACCGAATAAAAGTTAATAAATCAAGAATATATTAAAAAAAAAAACATAATTTGGGGTTTAGACCCACACTTATTTCGTAGATCTAAAATCGAAAAGGATGAGAATATGTTCCTCTACATAAACCTTTCGGAACTAGAAATATTTTTTCACTTAAGACCGAATATAAGTGAAAATCAATTAAATATGAAAGAAAAAACACAACTTGAGGTTTAGATCTACAATTATTTTGTAAAATCTAAAACCTAAAAGGCTGAAAAAGATATTCCATACCATATATCTTTCATATTTGGAAATACTTTTTATTTCCAACTGAATAAAAGTGAAAAACATGAAAATAGAAAGAAAAAAAAACGTAATATGGGGTTTAGATCTAAAATTATATTTGTAGATCTAACCGAAAAAGTCTAAACTAAAAAAACTAGGATTTTTGTTGGTATAAATTGATGCGATGGGGCTGCTATAGTTTGGAGCACCCGCGGCAGCTGTCAGCAAATCTAGGTTTGAGAGTGGTGGGGAATTTTTACAATGGAATGTTGAAGGTTTGAAGTGAGTGGTTTAGTGATCAGGTTATTTGAGCAAGTGGAGGCAATGGAAAGCAGAGAGGGTAGGATTATTTTTGAGATGTTTCGTTGCGTAATATGCAGCCTTTTTTCAATTCATCATAGGCATTAAGTGTGATAATTATAATTATTGTGGTGGCCCTAATTTGCTGGTTTCGAATAGAAAGTCTTTTTATTTCAATTTATAATATGGTGCATCATTTTCTGCTATGATTTGTTGCTAACACATTGAGCGGGCCTTTTTTTTCGTTGGGGATGATCCATTTCCCAAGTAGATGTGAACTTTAAAAAAATAATGGATTTCATGTATTTTTAGAATAATTTTTTTCATGAGATACCTTAATATCCAAAGTTGTAAAATAGGCTTTCTATTCGAAATCTATATATATGTTATTTTGTTTTAATTTTAAATTTTTTAGATATTTTAAAATATTTGAATGCATTAAGGCTAAAATGATGTTGTTATGATTAAGGCAAGAAATTATGTAGTTGTTCGGACTTAATATTTATTATTTTATAAATTTGATTTATATTATCTTTTTCAGAAAATGGTATTACTTAGCCTTAGATTATTATTATTATTATTCTCGCATGTAATTTTGTTGAAATTTTGTTTTGGTTTTACAATGTGTGTTACCAAAAAAATGGATAAAAATAAATAATATATATGTTGTTGATGTATATATATTTTATTTTATAGATAAGTCATGTCCAAAGATTTGCCAAAGGTATATAAACTACACTTATGACATTAGAATTGGTCATACGTCTGCGTATAATTTATCACATCCATGTTCATCGTCTGTGATAAGTAAATATATAAATGGTGAAAGAGTTAATTTTAAAGTTCTTGCAAAATTTATTATGATCAATAGAGAATTATTAATTCATCATTTTTTTTTGTTTCGTAGAAACTTTCTCGAAATTATATTTGTTAATAATTGTAGGGAACATGAAAGTTGATCAATTGTAACATTATCAAATACATTATATGCGCATTGCTATATTACGAAATTCACTAATTTATTAGTATTTTGTTCTATACCTAAATTATTGTCATACACATCTATAATTATTATCATTTACATAATAAAATTATCAATCATCTTCATCTAAAATAATTTATTCAAAACAACCAAAAAATGAAGTATATTAAAAGTTGAATTGTGGCTTTAATATCAATAACTAAATTGTTAAAATTTACATCCCTAGAATAAATAATGGGTATGAAATATTTAACTATGAATGCATTTCAGTAAGTTGATTCATAATAAAAGATACCATATGTATTTTATATTAAAGATTGTGATAAATTATTTAATTAGATATATGGTACATAATAAATGTATGCGAGATATGAAAGTTATGATAACTTAAAGTTCGAGATTGATTTATTAAAATTTTTAAAATTTAATTCTTTCCAATTTAGTTTTAATGTTTCTTTGAAAAAACTAATTATAATGTTTTTTATGTATTGAAGATGAGATCACAACAATATAAGATTTATTAATTTGAATAAAAGTTGGTTATTTATAGTTATTTATTATTAAGATTTATTTTGTAAAAGAGATAATTATTTAATATTAGTTTCTTTTGTTTTGGATAGCAAGTAGCCGGAAACAGAATAAGCATTTGTATGAGATAAAAGCACCAATTTATATGGGTATGAAAATGACTTCACACTATAAATTGTAGATTAATTAGTTTAATATTTACTATTTTAAAAATATGATATATAAAAAAAAAATTACAACCAAAAAAATATTTTTAAAAATACTAATAGATATACAAAGAAATATAAATTTTAGGGTGTTTCAGTATTCAATAAGATTTTAGTTTGCAATCTTGATCATTTGATAGCTTCCATTATGTTTATACATTAATAATAATAATAATATTAATTTGGCTATTATTATTTTTTAATATTAATAAATTGGGTGCTATAACTTGTACTATTTGAGTAATTTGTTTTCCTTGCATAAAAATTGAAAATAAATTTTTTGTCTTATAGCGTATTGATTTTAACAAATAATTCAATTATAACTTGCAATCTGCACCTCCCTACCATTATTGCAATTTATATACTGATAAACTCTCTCTTTCTCTCTCTCTAGCTCCCCCCACTCTCTCTCTTTCTCTCTCCAAACCTTTAATCATCTTAATTTGTTGTTATTAAAAATATCAAATATTTTTGAAAAATATAAATATGTTTATTTGAATGGCCGTAATATTTATCGGAAACGTTTTTTAAAATTTATAATTTTTTTATTCTATACTTTAACTGTTATTATGTACCCTATCATTATTAAACACCAGTATGATAAAGTTATTTCTCATCTCAAATTGAGTAATTCACAAATGAAAAAGATTAAACAAATTAAAAATCTGTGTACCACACGGATGAAACCAGTGTTTTAAAAATCGGTTCGGACCGGCCGGTTCGACCGCGAATCTGTGTGATGTCCGGTCCGGTTCGCTCATAAAAACCACTAAGCTATTGAACTAGTGCAAACCAAAAAAAAAACGGTCGGTACGGCCGGTAACCGGTGACCGGTTGAACCGATTTTTAAATTTTTTAAACATTTCTCAAAAATAATTTTAATCTAGGCTTAATGAGATTTGATATCTTAACCAATGATAAGGTGTGTTGTACCTTAACCATTAGACTACAAATACTTTTATGATATCTTATGAACTTTAAATATTCTTATACATAAAATATCAAATTTTTTTATCTACACTATTTATGAATTTGTGTTTGATATTAAGGAGCAATATCTCATAATTTTTACTAAACACGTGATTATTTTTATCTACTTTTTTTGTCAACTTCATTAGTTAATATTT
>JAYDZE010017062.1:0-10043 GCA_034509125.1 Monilaria moniliformis
AATTGAGTTGTGGCTGATTTGGGGCTGGGATAATGGTGTTGTGGCTGAAAAGTAAAATGCTGACGTGGCAGCCGAAAGTTGAGTTGTGACTGGATTTTTTGGAATTGGGATAAGGATGGCCTCAACACTAATGGGAATATCACATTTCTAATATGACATGTATTTTATTTAAGGAAATACATATTTGGATAATATTATCATTATATAATGATTATTTTTTATAGGATAAATATAAATTTTAAAAAGTCATATAACATTAGGCATTAATCACTTTATCACTAAGCTAACACGCGCATACATCATATAATGAGAATTTAGCATTGCTGGTTTCACATAATCTATCTAATTTAATTTCCCCCCGCCTTATTTACAAAATGACATGGCAATATTACCGCTAATCCTAATTTCATATAAGTTAGTGATGAAAAGGAGTTATGCTAAAAAAGAGACACATTGTTGGGGCAATAATTTAACAAAAGGGGGGCCCATCTAAATTTGACATGTAAAACCCATTTTGCCTATTATTTTTTTGCATTTATCATCAGATTAAACATGTCAAAATCATTTTTCTCCACATTTTTTTAATTAATCACAACGAAATTTCTCGACCATTACATGCATAAGTTATACAAGAATATTTGTTTCGTCACAATAATGATTATATATATGAAGTTCATTTAATGAGAATTCAGTGTTATACTACCAGACAAAATTGTCTGTTAGGTATAACTACATATGCAAGTCATTATATATTTTGTCTCCAGTATCTATTTTGTCCAACTTTAATTTATATTATTCGACCGTTTTATTATATGATTTGCATATAGACCGACATCAAGTATTTGTTACTAAATTTGTCAAGTGGGTCGGGCTAAGCCAGGCCAGTTTGGCTCGAAACCGGCCCGGAAGGAAAACAGGACAGGTTAGGGCTGGGCTTCTTGATTGGCCAATTGGGCCTTTTTAGAAATCCAGGATCGGCCCAAACCCAGACCCATTAGAAGCCCGATCTAGGCCCAGGCTCGGCTTAGGCCCATCCCAACCCATTACCTACTCCAAATTCTATCATTAATCACAGCTATTATAATATTTTAAATTTAATTACCTAAGGTCACACTCCACTAACTGTTACTATACAAAAGAAATGAAATATGAAATTTATGTATTTTATGAACTTATAATTTAATATTTGTAAACTTGTAATTTTTATAACTTTTCTATGTCGATCTTTTATGTATTTTATTTATCTAAACAAAACAAAACGGAAAGAAATTACCAACTCTTATACAAAAAAAAATTGCGGCATAAAGGACAAAAAAGCTGTCAGGTGTCGCTGTCTGCATGGTTGGCCGTGTATACTACGACCGAAACATACGTCATTAAATTTTCTAACCGTAAATATGATCTTTATTACTCTATGGATTTGGTTGTCATTACGTTGTACTTACACACTAATTTCATTTTATATCAAATTAACCTAAGTGCGTAGAATAACTGTGTCTAGTGGGAATACGGCCTTATATGGAGGGACCTATATGCCCCAAATTTATGAATGTTTGAATTCTATTTGCTTTTTGCTGTAAATATTAAAGACTAAATTACACAAAACATAATTTTAGTTTTTCACAGTAAGCGTTAGGGGAATTTTTGCTACTTAACCCTTTACTAATTTATCTAGTATTATTTTAAAGAGGTTTTATTGTACATCGAGAGAAAAGACATATTCAAGGATTTGAAGTCGATGGTTAAAATTTGTTATAAATAAGTTATTTTTTTTTAACATTTTCGATTTTCTTCTTCAATAAATGAAATTGCATATATATGGAACATAGCAATACGTATATCTGTGGCATGTGTTTTCTTACATAAGAATAGTATTAAGTTTTGATAACAACAGTATTGTCTTTGGATGCAGGAAGTTGAATTTCAGAAAAAAGATTTGTTACTAAGATTTTTGTTATGATCTCAAGGTTAGTTGTATGTCAATTCCACGATAATGAAATAATTCCAAGTGGACTGTAAAGAATCCTAAACTTGTAGCAATTTAAAACATACACGTTGAAGGAAATATTGGCATGTGATTGTATATATGATTAAAATTATGTATTGTTGCAAGTCATGTGTTACAATCACCACAAAGATCACATTGCATAAAAATTATCATCATTGTACTAACAATATTTTTTAGTTTTAATGCTCAAATTATGTATCTAAAATTCTTGATTTTTCCGTATATATACAATTATTGTTTTAATTCAATACGTACATATATTTATTGTTTAAATTCAATAACAATAATACGTACACTGCAAGCACTTCTACCTGTACCCTAAGATCAGATAAAACTTGTATGATGTAAATTTTGTGGATATATTGTTTTACCTTTTATTAAGGACAGATAATATCTTTCAGAATTTACATGATACTAAAATCGAAAATCTGTACGCAAGTTTGTGTACATGTTGATTTTTTCAAAAGACATACATGTGAAACATATTCTTTACTTAGATGCCCTATTGATACATTATTAAATTATGAAATCAACCCTAGATAACATGTTCGATTTTCGTGCGTTTTAATGTCTCTTCGAAAGATAGTTTTCATTTACAGAAAAAGGATGCAATTACAAATTAGCCTGGTGAGTGCTCACACAAATGCCCATCTCTATAATAAATAAGGCAAATTACTGTCTAAAATTCCAGTTATTAACGTTTTAATATATAGAAGTATCTCAAATTACACGTAATATAATTACATATCCAAATTATTGAACTTTTAGAAAAAAAAATCATTAATTATATACAATTACAATTAAATACTCAAACTAGTACAAAATTTACAAAAATGTCCAAAAATTCACCACAAATATTTTGTCGATTGTCAAAAGATTTTATACATTTTAGACAGCCAAACAACATTGACTTAATACTAGCTCATTCTCAGTATATTTTTATATAAAAGATATGTCACCATTTGACAAGCCAAGTAAGCTTTCCGGGCTTGGGAATTGATATTTTTGGATTTTTTTGTAGTAATGCAAATATTTTTTTGTAGTAATTCAAACATTTAATAGTAATTATGTATAGTTTGAAACATTTTGTTAAAATGTCAATAATTTGATATTCTAATTATAACTATGTATAGTTAGTTTTAATTATTTTTATGTATAATTCGGAATGTTTCTGTTAAAAGATCAAAAGGTTGATTATTAAACCTTAATTTCCCCCATCAATATATGGGTGGTTAAGAATATTTGTGGGCAAGGGTATCCCTACAAAGAAATGCATGATCCCTATAACTATATATAGAATGCAATTTCAACAGAAGTTGACTAATATAAGTAGTAGTTGGCACGTGAAATGTTGCAACTTTGCAGCCAAATTGTTACGATTCATGCATGTACCCGCCCACCCTAAAAGTCAATTTCCACATTGATGAAAAAGTTGACTAAGACATGTATATACATTCAGCAATAACTATCAACCATACAATATTATGGTCTACAAATTTCCCAATGCTGCATCTGCACTTCACTTATTTGAACATAATAAACACCAAAAGCATTAAATCATAAAATTTGCAAATCAACACTATAAAACTGATACGGGACGAGGGTGGAAAGTATACAAGAGGGGTGAGTCAAAAGTTGCATGGGCACATACCGATGATAAACAAGATAAGGATGGAAAGTTGGTTACTGGTGATAAACATGATTCGGATGGAGAGTTGGTTACTGGTGATAAACATGATTCGGATGGAGAGTTGGTTTTCGACTGAAGTCTTCAGTTAGTAGGATTAAGTTTATCTTTTGTTTATTTTTGAATTTGATTAGTAGTAGGTCTCGTACGAAATTTTTATATATAGTTCCTGAAGGTTTGAAAGCATCTATCTATGGGAAATTAGTAGTAGTTGGCAGGTGTTGCCTGGGCCTTCGCGTGAGGAGTCGTCGTTCTTTCCGTTGAGCTGTTTTGTCGAGTAAGTTATCTGCATCGTTTTTATTTATTAAAGTCTCCGGTTTATTTGGTTGAACATCTGATTTGCGCTATCATTAAGGAGTGATTTCATCAAACACTCGTATATTCCTGCAACTATACTTCCGTGTGAGAACTACACAGTCTTTACTACTAACAATTTGGTACGGTGAGCCATAGTAAGCCCCCCCCCCCCAATCAAGCTACCGATGCTCTATCACGGTGCGACGAGGACATCACACTAGCAACCATAACACAACCCACGTGGCTCGAGTGGGCCTTGGTCCAAAAGTCGCTATCCACCAACCTGCACCTGGCAGGTATCAAGGAGGCTCTAATGGCAGGGATGACGACAACTAAACACTACTCTTTGGTGAAAGGGATTCTTTTTTACATGGTTCCTCCTCACTTGGATGGACTCCAAAGCTTATGGCTTAGTTTCACGTTACACCAAGCGGGGGTCACGCAGACGCCTACCATTCCTACAGGTGGCTCGCTTCCAATGTCTAGTGGCCGGGAACGATGAAGCAAGTGACTCAGTTCGTCGCGGCTTGTTCTACGTGCAAAAAAAATAAATCTGACACCAAATCTCCAGCTGGTCTCCTCTCTCCGTTACCAATTCCACATCGTATTTGGGAAGATATCAGTTTGGACTTCATCACCGAATTGCCCAAATTCGGCGGCATCCACTCTGTGTTCGTGGTGGTCAATCGGCTTTCGAAGTATGAGCATTTCATTAGATTTCGCTACCCATTTTCAGCGAAATAGGTTGCAGATTTATTTGCCAAAGAAATGGTGAGCCTCCATGGTATTCCTCGTTCCATCGTCTCTGACCGTGATCCCATATTTCTCAGCTCGTTTTAGAATGAACTTTTTAGGGCTACGGTCACTGCACTCAAAATGATCTCTGACTACCACCCTGAAATTGACAGACAAACCGAGGTTTTAAATCATTGCCTTGAAACTTATCTTCATTGTTTTTCATCCGAAAGGCCCACACATTGGGATAAATGGCTAGCATGGGCTGACTATCGCTTTAATACTAGCCTACACTTGGCGTCAGGTATACCCCTTTTTGAGGTTGTATACAGTCGTCCCGCTCCCACCTTCACGTGCTATTTGCCTTGCGAAATTCGAGCCCAGGCCACGATGGAGACCCTTCGCTCGCGAGATGAGGCTCTGGTGCACTTGCGCCATCACCTCTCCCGAGCCCAGTAGCAAATGACTACCTCGACAAATAAACATCGTCACTATGAGGAGTTTTGACGTATGTGACCTCGTTTATCTCAAGTTTTCGTCGTATCGGCAGCTCACATTGTTCAAAGTTATGTTGGGATTTAAATATTCCAATAAAGGAATCCCCTACCCGGGATCTTTCTAGGATACTATAAGAAAAATATAACTAAGTTTAAATAATCCTACTTAACTAGAATGTGAATTAAAACATGCAAAAATGAATAATTAAATCATAAGACATGTTTTCCAGTTGGTTCAGATTACTTACTTGTCTTGATTTCCAAAGATCAGAAGATGGCTTGCTTTTTCTTCACGTGTAGATCTTTTAATTCCTTAATCTCAGATTTTCTAATCTGTTCCCAAATTCCAGGTTTGAATATTGATGTGGGCAAACATATCAAACCTATAGGACTAGAGAATGAGTAGAAAAACACAAAAGTGGAGAGCTAAGATTTGAAGAATTTGAACCCCAGTAGTGGGCGAATTTTATGTGTGTGTAAGTGTTATGATTTTTCTTCTCTTTCTCTCCTATTTATATAATACGTATGGGCCAGATTAGGATCCAAGAAAATTTGGACCTGGCCTACCTATTGGGCTTTGACTAATTAAATTGAGCCTCAATTTAATATAAGCCCAATAGAATATTAATTTGGACCACTATATAAATTAATATTGACTTACACATCCAAATCCAAATTACAGAGAATTTGGACTTCCTTTTATATTAATTTATTTTCCGAGTTTAAAATTTTAATATGCATTAATTAATTTAAGTCTGCTGCTAGCTTTAATTAATTAATATCTTTTACCAAAAGTGGTCTAGTTCAAAATTCATTATTTATTATACTTTGGAATAAATTCTAAGTCGGTCGGACTTCTGTATAATAAAACCTTTATTGAATTACTCATCAGAATATTATCAACCCAGACTCTCTTGGGACACGATTCGGTGCAATAACAATCCTAGCACCTCTAGATATTAAATAACATTGCCGAAGATATCATGATTTTTGGGCTATGAAATCCGCACCTTTTGATAAATCAAAGCATTTCATAATCAATATCGTATGCTCAATGTTATATACAAAGATTAAGAAATAAATAATCACTGAGACCTCATCTTTCAGTAATTAGCAAGAAAGACTTATCTCAACGTGAATCCATTCAGTGTTATACCACAACAATGTCATTTGTTTACCAAGGTTAGTAAACTTTTAGACTGACACTACAACCTTTCACGATACATTGTCTAAGTCTATCTAGGTTGTGAAACTTTAGCTTTTCTTATGCAAGAAACCGACTGAGAGACCTTCAGTGATAACCTGAGCATACACTCAGTCTATTGTGCAGAAGACTTACACATGTTTGCTTAATTATAACAGTTTGTAAGACAACATAGTATGAAAATGAAAATCAATGTGACAAAATAATAATCTTCTCATATATTGGGAAATAAGGTTTTCAAATACAAAGTCGCTCCAAGCTTGCTTTTCAGTATATACCCTAACAATCTTCCACTTATACTCAAAACAAGCTTTCGAGTATACACAACTGTCTATTCTACCACTTATATTGTAAGCAGGTCTAGGTGTTCGATACATCTGACTCCCATCGCTTCTACAAGACGGTTGAACGTCATGCCGGGGAGGCTCTTAGTGAAAGGATCTGTCAGATTGTCCTCTGAGGCAATTTTAGTCACCTCAAAGTCTCCTCTACGCACTATATCCCGAATGATGGGATACTTCATCTCTATGTGTTAACTGGCCTTGTGGCCCTGCGGTTCCTTAGAGTTTGCCACTGTGACAATTCACTGTGATACTCGTGGGCATACTCAAAATCACGTTAAGTTCCATTAGAAAGCTTCTGAACCATATAGCTTCTTTTGCAGCTTCTGAAGCAGCCACATATTCAGCTTCCATGGTAGAGTCTGCGGTACATTTTGTTTTACACTCCTCCATGTAATGGCTCCACCTCCTGAGGTGAACACATAGCCTGAGGTACATTTCCTCGAGTTCCGATTAGTTTCAAAAATCTAAATCGGTGTAACCTAAAGGACACAACTCGCATACCTGGTAAACTAACATATAGTCATTAGTCCTCTTTAGGTACTTGAATATATTTTTTACCGCAGTCCAGTGTCCTCGGCCAGGGTTGGACTGATACCTTGCCACCATACCTACGACAAAACAAATATCAGTTCTAGTACAGAGCATAGCATACATAAGACTCCCAACTGCCGAAGCATATGAAATCTATCTCATTTCCTAAGTCTCACTTTTCGTCTTGGGATACATGTCTTGAGATAAGGTAATCCTATGTGGAAAAGGTTAAAACCCTTTCTTGGAAGTCTGCATACTGAAACGCCTAAGTACAGTATCAATGTAGGATTCCTGAGATAAACACAACATTCTTTTCTGGCGATCTCGGATGACCTTGGTCCCAAGAATGTGTCCAGCTTCACCCATATCCTTCATTTCGAATTGTGTAGACAACCACCCTCTAACATTTGATAACATCCTTTTGTTGTTTCCACTCATAGGATCTCATCTACATAGAGAATTAAGAAAACAACACTTGCACGTTCAACCTTTTTGTACACACAGCTTTCATCAGAGTACTGCTCAAATTCATAGGACTTGACAGTCTGATCGAAACAGACATTCCATGATCGGGAGGCTTGCTTGAGACCATAAATGGACCTCTTAAGCTTCTAAAACATGTGTTCCTTATCATTTACTACATATCCTTCGGGTTGTTGTATGTAGATGGCCTCCTCAGAACTTCCATTAAGGAAAGTTATCTTGACGTCCACCTGCCAAACTTCCCAATCCGTGTAGGTTGCAATAGATAAAAGGATTCGGATCGACGTAAGCATAGCTACAGGAGACAAGGTCTCATCGTAATCGTTACCTTCTCTCTAGGTATAACCCTTTGCCACTAGCCGTGCTTTGAAGACTTTCACCTTCCCGTCAGATCCACGTTTTCGCTTGTATACCCATTTGCTCTCGATGGCCTTACAGCCTTTGGGCAGAATAATAAGATCGTAAACATCATTATCTATCATCGATTGTAGTTCGGATTCCATCGCTTCTTACCAAGAGCGATTATCGAGATCCTCTACCACTTATTTGTAGTTCCAGGGAGAATCCGGCTTTCGTACTAATGAATATATTCATGTCACAAAGATAATATAACTCATATCCATTCGTTCCGTTGTTGTATCCTACAAACAAACATACCTCAGTACGTGATTCCAATGTAGTTAGATCTTTCTCCAACACATGTGTTGGACAACCACACACTTTGAGATGTCCTAGACTAGACTTGCGCTTGGTCTACAACTCATGTGGTATTGTTGATACTGACTTTGATGGTAAGTTGTTCAGCGTGTAGGCTGCTATTTCCAGCACATATCCCTAGATGAAATAGGTAATTGAGCATAACACATCATTGATCGAACCATCTCTAGGAGTGTTCGATTCTTTCTTTCAGCTATGCCGTTCTGCTGAGGTGTGCCAAGCGAAGTCAATTGGGAATGTATTCCCACTTCAGACAAGTAATCCAAAAACTCATTGCTAAGATATTTGCCTCCACGGTCAGACCGTAGATACTTAGTTGTCTTCCTATGAAACGTCTCCACTAGTGCTCTGAATTCTTTGAATTTCTCAAAAGATTCTGATTTTTGGCGCATTAAATAGACAAACCCTTCTTTCGAGTAATCATCAATAAATGTGATGAAGTACTGAAACCCTCCTCTAGCTTGAGTTGACATTGGACCACATACATCAGAATGAATGAACTCTAATACTTCCTTGGGCCTATTTCCTTTGACCTTAAACGGTCTTGGTCATCTTACCTTCGAAACAAGATTCATAGGTTGAAAATGATTCTAAAATTAGATCCTTAAGTTGACCTTTATCCACCAACCTTTAGATCCTCCTAGGATTGGCATGTTCAAATCTTACGTGCCATACGTACGTTTCATTCACTCCAATAGAATGAGACTTATTCTTTCTTGGGGAAGTTGATGTGTTATTATACTCAATTAATTGTTCGGGTTGTGTATTTACTATGGTATATAAATTGTTTTGCACAGTACCACGACAGATAAGCGAACCATATTTCTTAATAATGCAAGCATCATCAAATGAAATCGAATATCCATAAAAAATTAGTTTAGAAATGGAAATTAAATTCCTTCGAAACGAAGGTACAAGTAAAACATTGTTTAATACTAAAACTCTATCACTAGAAAACTGAAAATACACATCTCTCTGCGCAATAGCCGCCACTTTTGTGGCATCTCCTACTTGAATATAGATTTCTCCCTTATGTAGTTGCCTTGTCACATTCAGGGCTGTCCAAACGGGTACCCGCGGGTACCCGACCCGAAAAATCGGGTACCCGCACCCGAAAATGCAACTCTTGTCACACCCGATACCCGACCCGATGTAGTGTTCAGATATCCGATTACCCGAGACGGATAACCGAACCCGAGAAATCGGATACCCGATTATCCGTTTCTTTTTCTTTCTTTTCTAATTATTATTGTTGATGTTATTTATTTACTTATTTTGTGTATTATGAATTGTAAAATTATGTATCAAATTGATTTAATAAGTTTCAAGTTAATTACTTATTGTATATCTCAAAAGAAAATGAAAAAAAAAACATAAGTTAATTACTTGCTTACAATAGATTTGATGAAATATTTATCGGTTTCTATTTTTTTTTGGAAGACTTTGAAGATGATAGAACCCTACATTTTGAGAACTTTTGAATGTACAAAATTATCTCCAAAGAGTAAACTGGAAGCATTATCAGTATCCAGTAGTCTTT